>JAQGAE010003422.1:0-14795 GCA_034696685.1 Julus scandinavius | reverse complement strand
TTGATGGGACAAAAATGATCGTCCCACTTTTCTATCACTACATAATATCTTAAAAATAATCAAAACGGTGCTTTATGTTGTATATGTTGCATGCAGCTGTACTGCAGTGGCTATACTTTCAGTGTTGCAGGGTGGCTCACACGCCGCTAAACAAAAGCTGCGCAGTTATTTAATTGGCTGCGCAGCTAAAGTAGCCTGGTGTGCAGGCACCTTGAGTTGAATATACAAGTGGGGACAGGGTATAATAAGTTGCGATGTCACTATTGGGGTTGCCATTCGGTGCATGGCTAGAATTATGTTAGATTAACCACAAAATTAAATTGTCAATTTCCCTGACTTTCAATTTTTAAAACAATTTTCCCTAACCACTGTAAATGCAGAAAAATAATATATGCCACTGTAAGGAATTTGTTATTTACGATTATTCAAGATGCTCATCATATGAAGGAGGGGGTTAAAATTTGTTGAACTCCGAGACTTTTTTGGGTGATGTTTATGGACCTAAAGACGTCTATAGGTGCCTGGACAAGCACTCAACACATGTTTAGGCTAAAACACTTGCTAATACGGACATGCCGTTTTATAGAAAAAAGGGTTTATGAAAAATGTCATGTATTGCTACAAATTCTAATCGATTGCCTTAAGACGGTCCTATTCCTCATTACATAATGCTACTTTAGTGTTTCGGACTACCTATATCAGAAATCAGAAATTGGCATAAGGGACGTTTTTACCATAGAGAAATTTCCAAAAATAAAACAAAATAAACTTTCCAAAAATAAAATTTCAAATTTTAATTAATTTTTGAAAATATAATTTAAAAATTTTATTTTTGAAAATTTAATTTAATTTCGTTTTTTGAAATTTAATTTAATTTTATTTTAGAAATTATAACATTTTTAAAAAATAAAATTTCCAAAAATAAAATAACATTTATTATTTTTAAAAATATTATTCTCCAAAAAAAATAAAATCTCCAAAACTAAAATTTGAAATTTTATTTCATTTAAAAATTTTATATTATTTTATTTTTTGGAAATTTTATTTTCGAATTTTATTTTATTTTATTTTTTTGGAAATTTTATTTTGGAATTTAATTTTATTTTATTTTTTTGGAAATTTTATTTTATTTTATTTTAGAAAACTATCCCCATGATTTCCCCAATATACGGCCTTGTCACCCCCTTCAGGCGATCACAACTTAACCAAACCACGTCTCTTTCCCTAGGGCAGTAATTTTGTCACCCCCCTTAGGGATGACACCCATTGCGGCCCGCACCCCCTTTCTACGCCACTGCCCCCCTCCTGTCTACATGTCAACTGACCCCCGGTCACCCCCACCCCCTTGAGGACATTAATAACAGAAAACTTCCCCATTGGAAATTTACATTTTTTGAATTTTCGTACAAAATAAGTTTTCCAGTACAGTACTTACTCTATAACTCGTGTTTTAATTTCACATTCAAGGTTTAACTAAACTTCATATTTCCACTAAACCAGCAGTGCTTGAATTGCATGCATTAATGACCACCAAGCATCGTGTATGACAAGTCCTTGTGCGTGCATCTGGTAAGTTGCCAACATTTCTTCTCCATAGGAGGGACTGTAATCATTTGAATTAATTTCAGGCTAAGTTGAAACAATAACTAGGCCTTAAAACGCAAACCGTCGAATGTGCTCAGCCTAAAAATCACTTTGTTCGCCAAACCTTTATTGGCCAATAAAAAGCAGTTTTTTCATCCTCAGAACGACTGATAAACAAGAAGGCGAATTTAATCTTATTGCACGCCTAGGGATAATTTTCTTACGACTCTTTAACTTGTTTTTTGTTTCTTCAACGGCCTTAATTCCGTTCATTTGAGCTAAGTAGATTAGCTCCCTTTTGTGATGACACCGTCTTATGGCGCTTTTGACCTATAGGGCCCTGCTTTAATTTTACGTCATTTCATTACAGCATCCAAATTGGCAGCGTTTTTAGCTCTGAACCACAATCAACCAAGTAGACGAACATCTACACAGTCGGTCATTACAATGAAAGAATGTCCTTTGGCATCGATTTTAAACTGAGAATTTGTGAAGAAAAAAATAAATATAAGGGATATAAGAGTGGTTTGGGGCCATTCAAAAAGAACGTTCCCGAAATTCCTACAAAAATCGACTTCCCCCTACCCCCTGTCCACATGGTGTCGATTTTAGATGTATTTTGGACGTCCTTAATATATATTTATATATATATTTTTTTTTTTTTTTTTTTTTGGAAAAGTAGGGTGTCCAGAAAGTTTGTTGGAACATACAATGGCCTATCCTACAAATTTCAAGCACCGGCCTCGTCTCGCTACCCGACATTTTCCCAGATTTTTATAATTAACGGAAATTTCCTGACCTCGAAGGCAAATTCCAGCATTAAATTGGTGTTCAACACAAATTTAGGCATAATTTCCGACTTTCCCGAGGTTTTAAAAATGCAAGTACATTTGGGACTGGAGACACATTTCTTCCGGTGTCCCTTTATTCCTTTCACTGACTTCTAAAACTCGAACAGAAAATCCGAAAACTGAAAAATACCATCATTAGCGGACGTCCATAATGGCTTACCCCCTCCCCCCTGTCCACATGCCAGCAGCCACCACCAACTCTCTTGAGGACGTCCTTTTTGAATGGCCTCTTTATTGTACTGAATCAAGATACACACAGGTTAGCAAGAAAAGACAGGTTAGGTTAGGACTTTTTTCAGGGAACCCTCAGAGATGACCTTGATAAAAAGACAGCGCATATGCGTTAATTACTTGGCTACCATCTTATTGATTGGAAAGATATTGATGTTGAAACCATGTTTTTTAAACAATCGCTGCTTAAAATAAACAGTTTTTAACAATTAATTTCTTCAGTGAGAAAATTCTTATAAGATCACGAACTTTTCAAACACCCATTGTAGTAACTTCAACCACTGTACCACAGGGATTATTGGGTCCGTTCAGTATCCAGTATATTGCAGAACCTATTCTGAAAATGGGCCATGGAAACAACGTTTACCAATTGAAGGGTTTATTGCAACAATGTGATAAGCCACACTTTTTCCAAAAACGACATTTTTACATTTTCCCCAGTACTATTTCTAGCTATTTCGTTGATTACCTTCTTAAATTTCTTCTAGATTGAATTACAATACAGATAATCATCTTGTTGCCCATATGAAAATCAGTTTTTTTACTAAAAACGTGATAAGCTACAAGCAAAGATGGCGTGTAATAATGACAGCATGTTGCGTCGCAAGCGAAAATTTTGATTTTAGGGATATATTAGGTGAGAATAATGATAGTTTAAGTGAATTTGAAAATGATACACGCCAGGATGTGGAATACCACAAAGAATACGAGGAATCGTTTCATTCAAGCTCAGTAAGTTACGAATAAAATCATTTGTGGCCTATCATGTTCTTGCAGTTTCAGTTTAACAAAAATCCTACAGGCAAAAATTATCATTAAAAATTATATAAGATTTTTAACATAAGATGCAACTATGCAATACTCTACTAATACTAATAAGCTTCTATCCCGTTTCTATTGTGAGCAAGATCCATTCGAAAATATAGTGTCTTAGTCATGTGCAGCTCATTTTATTATTAAATGTGGCTTATCATAGTCTTGCCAGAAAAGTTTATGATCATGTCGAGATCATAATATAGTGCACAAATTAAAAAAAAAAATGATTATTAAACATTAAAATTGAAACATAATTTTGCAGTATTTGTGCATTGCACTTTATTTTTTTTACAATTTGGTTCTATCTATAAAAAACATTTGACAAATTATTTTCGGGCAAAATAATGATAAGCCCGAAAATCTTTATATTGTAAAAAAAAATTGTAATAAATATTCCTCGGGATTAAATTGACTTCTGATAACATAAACAATTGTTAATTGGATCGTCCATTAGAATTATGGAATTTTTTAAAACATAAAAATAGCTCTCCTGAACAATTTGAAATGTGTGGCTTATCACATTGTTGCAATAAGCCCTTCAATTATATGATGTATACGTGATTTCCATAGTAAACCAAGTCAGTGCTTTCGTTTGTAAAAACAAGTCTACAATGACTGTCTTGTGGTACTTTGTTAGTACTTTATGCTATGAACAGGGGCTGTGTGACATTCCAACAACTACTATTCTCAGATATATAGCTTTGGGAACAAAATTAAGACGACTACCGTTCCCAGACAAGATTCTGTGACATGTACAGAAAACATCGACCGAAAGACAGTGGATCCAGACTTATTGCTGTTTAATTAAATTAATTTTACAGCATGCACTTCTACAGACACTGTAGCATGTACAGGACAGCGTACTGTCTTTGATAACTATGTATAGCGATGACAACAAAGACAGTTATGTTAATTGCCATTCTGTATGCTTGAGAACAAAAGCAAGGGTTGATTTGTAAAGACAGTGCACTTACTGTCGCTTAGCTCCTATTCCAGCACTGTCTTAATAGCCGAGACAGTTAACAAACCGTGCTATACAGTAAAATTACCGTCACTGCAGTGTTGGCAAGCAATTCCAATGCACCAAGACAGTGGCATTCACAAAAACAGCATGTAATGTTATAAAGCTGTATAATTTTCAAAGACAGCGAATCTAGACTTGCAGACAGTCACTTACTGCTTATTGTCATTTGCGATTCACGGGACAGAATAGTTTCTTTATTTCTGTAGCCTGCCTATTATGATGTCTAACCGAGATTGCAAAATTAGGGAAGTTTTCATGCCCTGTGAAACAATAGCAATATCCGCAAACCATCTACAAACGAAGACAATAGCTGCTTTAAAGACAGTGAGCAAAGACTTACTGTCTACTAGACTCCAGGCCAGCACTGCGATGGTACATCGAATCAGTGCAGCATTTGACGACAGTAATAGTTCCCCTGCAGATTAACAACTTCCGAATAGAGCAAAGTCGACTTTACATTGGACTAATAGGTCATCTACCAGACAGCCACTGTCCTGGACGGAACTGCGCATGTATAGGCAGAACGTTGCATTTCCGAGTGCACTTTTGTAGCCAGGCAACCCCGACAAGCGTAAAGTAAGCCTAAAAACGGCACAAGGTTGCCATACGACAACAACGATGAAGGAGTGCATATGGGATCGAAGTGTCGCGTCCGATTCGAATTGACCAACAGCTCGGGATTCGAATTGACCAACAGCTCGGAATTCGAATCAAGCCCGAAGAACAAAAAAACTGCATTTGACAATATATACGTTAATAGGGCAATCTGCATATATAGCTTGCAGACATGGAAGGGTGGAATATATAATCCTTGTGTGAAAGTCGTTCCTATAATCAGTCATGCTAATAAAAATCAGCTGCAAGTGGGCATTGACCCCGGATGCTGACCACTGACGGGGTCCATATATAAATACAGTTTTTAAGTGCTATTGACAAGACATACGAGGTTGGGAAGTAGGGGGTAGGTGTATGGAGGGGGTAGTGAACCTGCATTATAACGGAGGTTTATGGTTAGATATTCCAAGCTTACCTGAGCCACGTTTTTCACTCGACAGTTGCTCGGGTTCGGAACCCAGGAGGATGCTGCCGTATTTTTTATCTACGAAACGCGTATAAAGTCCGCACAAAACTCACATCGTGCTCGCGGAGGCGTACGCGACTATTCCCGCACCAGCTGGAAGGCGACTGGCTCAAGAAACATTTCCAGCGCTCCGGACGTCGCCATCTGCCATCTGTGAGCGCTGTGCGAGCGGTCCGTTCTATGACGTCATTTCGCTTTAGCAGTGGACCAGTTTCAAGTGCCAAATTTTCCCAATGCAACATAGAAGCCTAACTCTGAGTGTTATGCCTATAACATGTGTAAAAAACTCTGATTATGATGTCATAAAGAATATATTCTAAGTAATCAGTCATAAAATTGTCAGTTCACAATGGAATATATCTTTCAACCCGCTGTTAATTAAAACTAGAAAAGTGGAAAAAGTTATCTGGTCACAAAATTATCAACAACCACAATGCATCTGTTGAAGACAAATGTCGATGCCATATGACGTAATAACAGTGTGACCATATTGCAAGGTCGTCAAATTCCCCTTAATGTCTGAGGGTTCATGCGGAGGGAAAACTGATAAAACCTTAATAATATTGTTTACAGGGCATGATTTAATTAAAATAAACCTTAGAAATTGAAAATAAAACTGTTTTGTTGTTTTGAGGCTACTCTAAACCAAAAACGTGGAAATAGCAATTGCGAGAAATTAACAGCTGAAAATTTTCGTTTTTAAAGTACCAACCCCCCATAGTCCATTACAAACAAATTTCCCTTCTGCGGCGTGTAGCTAGTTCGCGTTGCAAATCACTGTATATTTCATTTTATATTCGATTTTCGTGCATAATACGCTTGTCAGAGGTACGTGGGGACGATTGGTGAAGTATGGGGGCATGAAATTGTTTTATAAGAGTGTAGTAGAATGCATGGGGAAGTATTTTAAAAGGAGAAACCTGTACCTGAATCAATCCCCACCCAACCGGTCGAGGTGCGCATGGCCACGAGGAATGAGAAATTTCTGGGAATATCTATAAATCCCTGTGTTAAAATGCAATCTTGTGACATTTTTATGGACCGAATCTTCTATCTTATTTTACAAATTAATCGGCATTGGTTTGCTGCAAATTATATAATTACTATAGAAATAAGACTGCTTTTGGGGTTATTGAGGTCACTGCCTTGGGGATAGGAAATGCAGGACTAAGTCGTTGCCGATTTTTGGAGGAACTACATAACTTGATTTGCGTATGAACAGATTCAGTGTGGTTGGTTGAAGTTTAGTGGCCCAAAGACTACTATGGTCATTGAGGGCCTAAACAATGTCGGGGATATATCCAGTATACACGCAAGTCAAGGAAAGAAAGAGGAAGTATAATGAGAGGAAAGAGTACGGCCATGGCCGATTTTTAGAGGAACTACCCCGGCATTTTCCAGGAAGCAACTGTGAAAAACCGCGAAAACCACATTCAGGGTGTCCAGCCCAGTCGGGAATCGAACCTAGGTCTCCTGATTGCTAGGCTGATACCGTCATCACTCAACCACCTAGCTTGGTACAGGTTCAATATGAAAATCTAGGAAAATCACAGATGGTAGACGAAATTATTCTATATGCATTCTGAAATGCGAACCGTACAAACACCACCACTGAGCAACCAGCAAAAAACTCCTAAAATAGCTACTCTAAAATTCGATCAGGACCTGTTTGCGGCCTATGTTTCCTGAAAGTTGATACCAATACTAAATTTCTCATTTGTGCGCTTAAGAGGGATCACAATCCTATCCTTTTCAATGGGTTGTGTTTGCGAAGATACTCACAGTTGAATGAGAGAGGTTTGGGTGGGGGTGAGAATTGTTTGGGGTGGCTTGATGGATCAGCAAGGGGCTCCGCTTGTCGTTTTTCACTTTGAAATAGTAGATTTTTTTGTCCGTTATTTTGCACATGCTGCCAGCAGGTGGCAGCATGAGATAGGCAAGTTGTGAGTGCAAAAATTCAAACAATAATTTAATTTTAAAAAATCTACTTTTTTAAAATAAAAAATGACAAGCGAAGCCCCTTGCTGATTTATTAAGTTATATTAAACAATTTTTATTTTTACTTTATCTTTATTAGATTGACTGTGAGTGTCTTTGCAAATTTACCCATTTAAAAGTATAAGGTTGTAATCCCCCTTAATGAACTCCTCAAGCAAAAATATTTGGAAAATTACAACCGCCTGGGGATCAGTCATGTAAAACTATGAAAACCACAGTCCGATCAAACTCCGTTTTCCAGACAGTTAGTGTCACTGCTAATCCATCCAACTCGGTGACATGGAAAATTGCCAAAGGTTCCTTGTGGCATCTCTAAGGTTTCTGTACAAATTTTACCTAGGAATCATTCGGGGGAAATTTAATGAATGCCTACAACTACCGTTTTGAGTCGAGGTTCATGTGAGATGACATATCTTAATTCCTACTTCATTAGATAATGCTGCATCTAAAGTTTTCTTTCATTTCAAAGCAATGGGAAGATTCACTCTGGTTGTGCTGGCATTGGCTGTGCTTCTGCTCGCCATCAACGTGTGCCATGGGAGCATCCATCAGGCAGAAACAGAAGACAATGAGTTTGCAGAATTTGAAGATTTTGACGAGGAAGAGGACGACACTGTGGTGTTCAAGGAAGAAGCTGCAGAAAAACCAGCATCCCAACCCTCTAGCAAACCAGATGCGGACGACGATGATGCAGTCACTGTCGAAGTGAGAATAACAATATAGCATTGCATGCCATGCTGACTCTCAGTTATATAACTGACATACTTTACATTATTTTTCTTCAAGGATGAAGATGAAGATGAAGACGAGGATGATGGAGAATTTGAACATCTACAAGATGACGAGGAATTCGAAGGGTTTAACAAGGGCAAGGGAAAAGGCGGCGAAACCGCCGACATTAAAATCACCAAGGTGAGTGACGTTGCATCGTGTAACATCGTGTGCGTGTAACAGAATCTGTAACTTTTGGAATTCATTTCTTAGGTACCGATCCATTTGAGAACAAACTGGGACAGTTTCTACTTAGAAATGCTAATGCTCGCCGGCCTAGGCGTCTACTTCATAAACTTCATAACGGGCAAAAACAAAAACCAGAAGCTCGCTAATGCTTGGCTGGCCTCACATAAGCAACTGCTCGATACAAACTTCTCGCTCGTGGGTAAGTGCTCGAAACAAAGTAATCGCAACCTACGTGCCAGAAGTTACATCAAAAGTTTTTTATGCTTATTAGGAGATGATGGGAAAAGTGAAAACGAAAATCCTGGATTAATGAAGGAATCTGAAAACATCTACACTCTGTGGTGCAGCGGGCGTACCTGCTGCGAGGGCATGCTTGTCGAATTGAGGTTTTTTAAACGTCAGGATCTAATTCACGTCATTGCCCAACTCCTCAGGCCTGCATCCGATCAAATCGTTAGTACTGTAGACTAATGTTTGGCCGTTGTGAGACACCGAATGAATCTCTAATCCAAATTTCTTTCTAGATCATACGGATAAACATGAATCCGGATGACATGGAACCCTTTGTGTTCGCAATTGCCAACAAGAAGACTGCTGTCAAGCTCTCTAAGGAAATGAACGATATCGTACGTGTGTCTAAAGCCAGATCTTGGAGCTAATTTTAAAAAAAAATAATAATAATGTAACTTGACGTGTTTCTGTTATTGTTTAAGAGTTCATTCTGCCCGGAGAAAAAGTCAGTGGAGAAACTTGGTCTTCCATCGTCTTTCGTCATGCACAGCGAGCTCGGGGAGGTCCCTGCTAGTCTTGTAGATGCAAAGGTAACCAACCAACTATGCATTTTCTCTCCGTGGCACGACTGAACCTTTAAATAACCACTTTCGGTTTTCAGGTCAAACAAACATTAAACAAGTACGAGGATCTCGTTGATTACATCCACTTTTCCGATCAATATTCGGGAACAAAAGCCCAAGAGTAAGTCGCTACCGAGCTGTACCATCTTTGTAAAGCAAACCGAGTGGCATTTAACTTACTTTCTATTTTCCTGCGGTCTAGCGAAACGTCGCCGAAGCAGGGAGAAGTCAGCAAAGTCCTTATTTTTGCATTCAATGGTGCGTAACTCCTTCCAAACTTGCAACTCGTGTAGTAACAGCTCGTACATAACTGCCGGCAATATTCAAACACGAAATAATGATCCGTTGGCTTCTTTCTCGAATAGTGCCCGGTAACGGACGTTCTAGTCCCGACAGCATGGATACCATGAAGCCCTTGCTGCAACTGGTGTTTCACTGCATGGAAAAGATAAAGCGTTTTCGGCTCGGGAAGGAGGTAGACCCCCAAAATCAGCATTTGCGGGAGATTAAAAATTGGCATTGCATTCCGCTCAACATAACTTTTCTTACCACAGGCCAAGCAGAAGGCAGAGAAAACCCGACAACGCATGGAAGAACACGCCTTGAAGACCACACACGCCCAACGAGTGGAAGCAGCTCAGCAACGTCGTGAAGAAAAGCGCAGGGCTGAAAAAGAGCGAATTATGAACGAGGAAGATCCAGAAAAGCAAAGAAAGTGGGAGGTGAGCATTGTCAGTGCTAATATATAGAACTAGTTAGCTGCGAATATATATATTCAGGAAGGTGCTGGTGCTTTGACAAAGCCCCATTGTTTAAGTGGGGCAGCTGGAAATGCCGTTGGTTTACTAGGCACTATGAAATGTAGTTTTTTGACATTGTAATTTTTTGTCGAAACTAGGAGCGGGAACACCGCCGGGAGCTGAAGAGACGTGCCCCGAAGATGAAGCAGCTGAAAGTCAAGGCACTCTAAACTGCAGCGTCAACACATACAACAACTGTGGAGTGGCATTCATAATCAAAACGAGCGCTCTGAATTTTTCACACCTTTTCTTCCTTCCCTTCCCTATCATCTGTCTGCCGCCTAAACTCGCCTACCGCAGTGTTTTGATATCGCTACTTATTCATGGGTCTGGTGGTGATTTTGAAATATCAGATTACTAAGAGTACGAATTTTGGAACACAAATAAACATGTATAAAAATAAACATGTATGTGATGTTTTTTGGATCTTGTCAAGTGAAACCTGGATGCGAACATCTATCACAATTTGTGATAACCCCCTAAGTTGTTGAAATAAGTGGTGTCTAACAAGAATGGAAGAACTGAGCAGTGGCGGCTCGTGTATAAGCACTGTGGAACTGCAGCACCCTCCCCATCACTTGTTATCAAGTATAACGTTTAATATAATGAGTCCTTTTTTCTTTAAGTCTTTCTAATTCAGTTTAGTCTTAAGTTAATTCTTTAATTTATTGAATTAACTCTTTAGCCATCTCCCAGTTTATGAGAAAAGATATATAAAAAAATTGTCTTACTTATAGAATGTTAAAAGATTACTGAAGATAAGATGGCGGAGTAGTAGGTTGGTTGGAGTTTAGAGGTCCGTAGATATCTAAAGTCATAGAGGGCCTACACATTGACGAGGATAGCCCCATATGTTTGTGCACAAATCAGAAATTGAACCCGGGTTTCCCCGATTGAACTAGAAAGTCAATTTCAGTAGCCTAACGAAAGAAAAATACGAGTAATTCCTTACTTACGATTTATCTCGAGTAGTCTCGGGTAACAAGCAGAAGGAATAAAGCACAACACACGAGAAGTAATAACATCGCAACCTGAAATAGTCGAACAAATTACCAAAAGCAGAAAAACAATACAAATTAATGCACAGATCAAACAAATATTTTACCTTGACAAGTGAAGGGTGTTCCAAAGTGTTGAAATCCTATTTTTCCAAACAGCTAATCTAACACGTCATTAATAAGTTTTCAATTATCATGTTTAAAATTATCATGTTTTAAAATTGATATTTGACGTTTGAAAAAGTTTTTTCCAGAATGTTCACGGAGAAGTTTTGCGGCTGCACATGTCACTTGAACTTTTCATAAATTTTTTAATAAGTATCTGGCAAACTAGAGTATGGACCACACAGTACCTACTGTACGAGTTATTCTAACAAACTAACTAATCGTTAAAAACACATCTTTACTATGTTTATTAAATATTAAAATTTGCAACATATTTTCCATTTATATCATAGATCTTCTAAACTTAAGGGACCATTTTAACCATATATACACTAACAATAAATGATCATACCTGCATATTGCACGTTTCATAGATCATGAACAAATGTTGAACTGTTTCAGTATCATCATCCTGGAAACTATTTAAGGCATATTAATAGATTTGCACCAAATCCTATCATTTTCCAAACAAAAACTTTGATTATTCTTACTGCCATTAGCGATTTGTATTCCTGCAATTTCACTTCTCGATCAAGGATAATTCACTCCATCAAAGTACGCACAGTTCAGTCACGAAACTTAAAAGTACGAAGATGATTTATCATTGCAAACTGCAGACATCGGATAATGCTAACGGGCCGCCCGTGATGGCGCAAGTTCGTAAAGTTGCAGTTCAAAGGCATTTGAGCACATGCGCCTTTTTCGATGCTGCTATGTATTTATACAATTCCAGTATCTTTACTGGATAGGAACGCTATATTTATACCTCACATTGAATACAGTCTATTTATTACCGGATGTAGACATCCTTTTCCAATACTCCTTCTGGAATTCTAGGATCTCCAGCTCAACCTCCCGTTTCTTCAGTTCTAGTTTATGGAGCTGGGTTTTTCTCTCGTCCTCCCTTCTCAGGCCGGCGAGGATGACGTCGTGTCGATATTTGTGCATTTCGACCACGGCTCCCTGTGCGGCATTGACCCTGGAGGAGTTCGGCCTTTTCGTTTCGTCCGTTTTCCCCCTCCCTTCGTGACTCTCCGTGTACGAGCTGTCAGTCTGGCTGCCCGTGACTAGATAACGAAAAAAAGATTAATCAAGTATCAAAATAACGTTCTTAAAAGTATGAAAGCGGTCAACACTACTTCAAGCGCATGCACGTAGGGTCGTTTGCTGAAAAAACTATACTCATTCTGCATTTACATGGGAATATCTGAACATTTACAAGCTAGCAGTTATTGAAAATCCAAACCGCCCCGCCAAACCTCTTTTTCTCAGAATGTACATGTACGTTAAGGCGGCGCAACAAATGCGGTATTTGGCGAGTGTCGAATATTTCCCCTTTTTCAGAGTCTTTCGACGAAGACTTTACTAAGTGGCGAGTACCCCAGTACACATATGCGTGTTTTGCACAGTGACAAGTTTTTACCAGAACGACGATCATTGAATCGTAATTTTAATTAAAATTGTACTCATCGCAAATATGATTAAAATTATATCTCGGCGCACAAATTCTATCGTAGAAAACTGATCGATGAATTAATTAAGGTATCGTTTCATTTGTATAATATCATATTTTACTGGTCGTACACTTGATGAATACCATATTTTACGGACCATAAGACGCTACGAACTGTAAGACGCACCTGAATTTTGGAGGCAAATTTTTGAAGAAAAAAGTGCGTCTTATAGTCCGTAAAATACGGTATGTGGACAGACTTCGCCCGCATTTTATCAGCGAGTAGCCACTCGGGACTCGCCGAATACCGCATGTGTGACTCGGCGTTAATAGGCTGTACCATGTCTAAAGTTTAAGGACCCATAGGCATTTAAGTCCATAATGGGCCTTTATATCGTTTAGTAAAGTAAATTAAAAGTAATAAGGCAATGCATCCAACCCTGTCCGGGAATCGAACCCACATCTCTTAATTTCCAACCAGGTGTGATAACCGTTAAGCCGCCCAGTTCGGCACCAACCCAAACTCTTGATGCCGAACTGGACGTTCGAGGACACGGGCATCAAAGTCCTCCGAAACTTACACTGGTTGCTGTCGTCCGTGCTAGGTGCCGTTATTTCCTCCGGTGAGACGTCCATGTTGCACTCCACAAGGACGGCTGTAAATAGAAAAGAGCAACAGTACAAAAATACATCAGCAATCATAATTGTGAAAGACATCCTCATCTCAGCGTGGCAGGGTCACTCACCAGAGTTGAGAAACACCTCCTCCTCCTCCTCCTCCTCTTCTTCTTCCTCCTCCTCTCCCGGTTCATCGCCGTGGGAAGGCACTCCCAGAATTTCTGTGTCCTCTCCAGGGGGCGGGTTGGCCAGTGCGGCCACAACACGAGACCTCATCCTGGCCTCCCTCATATACACTGCCCTTTTGGACTGGGAGAGCACGATGCCCTGGGAGGGGTCACCACCCTGGGATAGGATCCTCTTGGCCCTAGCCTTCATGTTGGCCCAGCATTTCTTGAGCTGACGCACCGTCCTCTTGCGGGTGGCCGAGGCGTTGAAATCCTCGGCAAGGGCCCGCCAAGCCTTCTGCCTCTCGATGACTGCCCTCGCCCCGGCCAACTTACTCTGTAAAAGCGTGCTTCTTTCGGTCACCAGAGAGGTCAACAGGGCTTTGTCGATCTCGTTCAAGTATGTCCGGTTGTCCAGGGTGAGGAGGTCAGTGGATGTGGCCTTGTTCTGCATGCTGGCAGGTTGACACATTGCTGTGTTTGGGAACGAAACCCGTGGGTGGGAGGGGAAAATGATGTCCAAAATCCACGAAAAGAGCCAAAATGGCCGATTATGAAGACTGTCGCCTCTTTGCTCGAGAACAGCAATAAGCAAGGAGGACGGCAATGAGTCTCCCACTGCCATTGGTCCGTCGCGGCAACGTGACCCGCTCCCGCCGGCCAATGGCGACGAGAGACTCATTGCTATTCATTTGAAAGAAGAGCAGAAAAAAAGTTTCTTGTATTTCTTTGTACGCCCTGGTCATGATAAAAAAGTTAATGTTTCGTGACGTCACATTGTACAGAGAGGGACGGTCCCATTCGAAACGAGGGGTGAATGAGGAAGACCAGTCCATTACACGGACCATTCAAAAAGGACGTCCTCAAGAGGGGGGAGGTGCTGAGATGTGGACAGGGAGAGACATGGACGTCCACTAATTTTTCAGTTTCTGGATTTTCTGTTTTAAAGGTTATTGAAGCGGGTGCTTTGAAATTTATAGGATGGGCCTTTGCATGTTCCAACAAATTTTCTGGACACCCTACTTTTCAAAAATATTAAGCTGGATCACAACTCTATCACTTTCAATGAGCGAAATTTTAAAACACAATCAAGGCCAAACAAAAAAAGATTAAATAACATAAAAATTGTTTAAAATAGCTTGATAAATCAGCAATGGTATCACTTTTTCGTTTTTCACTTTGAAATGGTAGATTT
>JAQGAE010003421.1:0-14796 GCA_034696685.1 Julus scandinavius | reverse complement strand
GAGGTAAACTCGTGGTTTTATATAACCTCAGGTTAGCTAACCTTTTATTTAACCTTTGTTGGTGCAACCGGCCCTAAATCAACAATGAACCCTAGTAACCAAAACTTGTTGGGCCAATGTTGGGAAAACATTGTTTTGCCAATGTAAAGGCATTGGGCTAATGCAGAAATGTCTCGCTGGGCCAATGGTTAAATGACTAATTAGGCCAATTTTGAGAAAACATTGGAAATACGTCAAAATGCCAACATAAAAAATACGATTGGCAACTCCAACGCATTTTCCAACGTTGAGCCAACGTTGGCTGCCAACTACCAACAATTCGCCAACGTTGCCAAGTAAAATCCAATGGTTGGGCCAACGTTGTGTGTTACTTTGGGAAGTTTATATACAAAAGTCGGGAATCGAACCCAGGTCTTCTTGCAATGTTATGAGCATAACACTACAATGATCTTATAACCAATAAGACTTACATATACAGTGGAAACTCGGTTTACGAACACCACATGTTGCTTCGCTTCAAGAACGATGCTTCAGTTTACGAACACATTTCTCTGGACCACCAATCAAAGGTCTGAGTTCAATCGGATCACGAACTTTTCGGTTCAAGAACAGGGTCAAGGAACGGATTAAGTTCGTAAACCGAGGTTCCACTGTATTTGAATAATAAAATTGACACATTATGCTTACGCAGTATGTTTAAGTGTCATTACTGTAATGCTTCTATAACAACGAACATACTACTTGTTTTATAGTGCATTTATATTGTACATATGTTAGTATTGTAAAACAATACATACATACGTCAGTTTTCCATATTAAACATTTGAGAATGTTCCAACTAAGAATGTAATCTTAGGACTCCTCTACTATAGTAGGTTTTACTATTATCTCGAGAAATGCAATGGAGTTCATATATCTGTGTAAAAATATTACATTTGAGCGTTATTCAAGATTTCCTCAGGAAGATGTAATGAAAGATGAGCTGTAAGCTCGCATTATAATTCCAGGGAGGGAAGTAATAAACCAGAAAACGGATTGACAAGTTGTCGTCCTGGCAGATAATTTTTTTCTCACCAAACATTAATTGAAAAATATTTAAATTAGTTTGTTATGCATACTAATCGCACGCTTTTGATCTCGGGGCTGAGGAAACATGGTTCGGGGATTGCGTTGCGGACCCACATTTTTGGATGAAGGGCCATAATCTCATTTGAGACTGCATAATTCATTAAAGTAAAAACGGCTCCGGATAAAAAGTGTTGATAAAGAGAATGATGGAGCTGAACTTTGTCACATTTTTTCCACCAAAGTTCATCCATCTTGCAAGATGGAGACCCAAAGGCACCGTGCATTCGCAAAAGATGCATGGCGACGGATAATATAATACCTAAAGTTTAATTACGTCGGCCATTAATCATTTTCCTTGTCAACTGCAGGTTTATTGTGCTGGCTCCAGTGCGAAAACTTTATCTTAAATACCCGATGAAGCGAATGTGAATATTGTCACCCTGTTAAAGTAAAGCCAGGCAAATCTATTGAAATTTCTACCTGCGCATTACCGCTGGGACTGTTCGTACAAAGAGAACACGAAAACTTGACAAAAACATGGAATATGGTGCCATGCAGTAAATTGTGCTGATGCACAAGAAAGAGCCATGGCTGGTGAGAAAGTTTTTAAAAAGGAGTTTGAGAATGAAAATCCGACGAAGATGTAAACTGGAAGTTTGCCATGATGGCAGACTTGCAAGATCAATGAAAATCGACCGATAAGGAAAAGGTCGATTTTAGATTTTATACCATGATCATATAAATGCTTAACGAATGGAGAAAATTTGATCAGGATTAGTTTCTGAAGATGAAACTATAATCTTCAAATGAAGTTCATGGATTTTGGAAGTTCAATGATGAGGTTCATGAATGAAATAAAGTCAACATCGTTTAATGATGGCGTGGAATTTTTGGTACTAAATGCTTCAGATTGCTAGAGATAAAGTACTGTAGGTTATTACAGTGCTAACCTAAAAGTGTTTCGTTTGTACTATAAAATAAAATAATTAAACTATTATAAAA
Source organism: Julus scandinavius (assembly GCA_034696685.1). Classification (NCBI taxonomy): domain Eukaryota; kingdom Metazoa; phylum Arthropoda; class Diplopoda; order Julida; family Julidae; genus Julus; species Julus scandinavius. The sequence continues at coordinate 12,726 of JAQGAE010003421.1, read as the reverse complement.
TAATTTGATTTTTTTATGTTAAATTTACCGGAATATTAGCATGTAGGATGCATATTCACCCGATTATGCATATCGTAAAACCACACCTGACAATAATACCACATCGAAAACGAAAATGTACAAAATCAAAATCAGTAAAAAACATATTAATGTGGTTTTTTAAAATTACTTCTAACAATGTGAAGACTGTTTATCAAACACCACTTTTTAAATTTATTTTATTTGATTGATTTGTTTATTTCATTCAAATGATAAACTTTAATTTATTGTTCATTTGAGATTAAATATTTTGACTGATCCAACATTTATCTCCTATAATTAGTAAGAAACTATGCTTTCTTTTAATGCATATCACACTATCTAACATTGAAAGTCAGCTTGGAACATGTAATATATTTTGAGTTTTTTTTATTAAACTTCAAAGCAAAAAAGCAATTGACGATATAAATAAGGAAGGAAAAGACTTTTTCGATTCATCACAGTATGAATTTCAATGAATTTTTTTTTTAATCTAAACAATCCCTTATGGAAAAAATTGGTTCACCAAATGGATTTTGGATACTCCAGTTAGTGTTTGGGTATAGCAAGTTGCGAATACACAAGATGGATAATAACTGTAAAAAACTATTGCTTGAACTAGAATTCTTTAAACTGTCATTAATTAGATTCCAGTGCATTTAACGATCTGATTGAGACCTGACAGATCTGAGTGAAAATCATTATTGAACAATTAATTGCAAGCAAATTCCCTGAGAAACTATCTGTAATTCCAATGTGGATTTTCTTCCAAACAAGTCTTACTAATTGTCTGCCCAGAATTCAAACCATGGATTCAAAAGTTTACATATCATGCGGAACGGAATGCATTTGGACCTGATTCACAACGTTTAACTGGTCCCTTTTCGGGCATATTTTTTTAAAAACCGTTGCTGGTATAAAAAAAAAATCCCAATCTCGGGAATTGTTTCATCTTCCGAATACAATAACGGCATTGGTCCATTCCAAGCTTGAAAGTCACGCAATCTAGGTATACGATAGACACGCTCTGGCGGTTTTTTTATATATTTTTTTAGCAGGGATGTAGGCTAATGTTGTGCCGCAATTGCGACGTAAACGCTCCTCCAGAAAACCTGTCGAGTTAATGGTCCGAATTTAATCGAACAAATCTGGGACGGATACACTGTTTGCAAAAGTCCATCACGACCTGTGAGCGATAACCAGCAACGACTATAGCATGTTACATACACGAACATTTGAAGCCAAAAAAAAAAAAAAAATTCACACTCAAGCCCACCAAAAAAGGCTCTGCCCATTTTACACGCTTGCTGAGTTTTCCTATGCCGTAAGCCAAGATGGGGATCGCTGAATGGAATTGCTCTGTTTTAAACTTAAATTTTGTTCCTCCAAAAACGCTGATTGCCGAACGTAACGGCCATGGGAGGCTCAGGAGAGCAGGGATGTTTCGATCTAAGTATGGAAAATGGGGCTTGACTTTTTATATACGCCTATATACAGTAGCAATCACGAACATCAGATTTGTGCAGAAGTATATAATGGAACAATTTGAATGAAACTGAGCAAGAGGAGTTGCTCGATTCTGTATATACCTTGCTTTCACATTGGAGGCAATCTTTTAGATATCGGAGCAAATTATAAACTTGATGTACAACTAGAGAGAATCACGTCTGGAGAACTGAAAATTGAAGCGGAAATCTGAGTCTTCAGAGCAATTTCAATCTAATAGACGCAATCTTGGTAATGGCTTCTTGAAACAAGAGCAACTATCAGAAATAAGACAAATTTAAGGCATTTTTCGGCGAATTAATCGTTTAGTTTTTGTGAATGACTTTTTGGATAAAATTAATTGTGCCGAATTTTTTTTTGATGAAAATATCTGATATGAAGATGTTTAGCAGTATATACAAGAGATAACACAATATAGGTACTCAAACAGACCCCAAAATTTCTCACATTATAAGTTAATTGGGACCATTGTAAATGTGCTGACCCAGTATAAACTTGCAGTTAAAACTTCCTTTTTTCTCCAGAAAAAAGTGCTTGAGAAAAAAGGAGGTTTTAACTGCAAGTTTATATTGGAAGTCTATCTTGGCAGGTCTGTGCAAGCTGCATTTGTACCCATTTCACAAAAGACACTCAAGTTGTGGACCTTGGTAGAGCTGCTTGAATCTAATGCGCATGTGCACCATATGTGGGCCACATGCAAATAGTTCAACTGCCCAAGTGAAAGGTTCGATTGAGTACCCCTAAAGTTATATTGACACTATTAAATATAGGAATATAGTGGCTGCTGACGTTTGGACAATGTGTCGGCGAAGTGGAACGATATCAAACAGGAAGCTAACGAATTTTTTTCTAGAATGCCACGTTTAAGTGCCATAATTTTTGAATTAACATTACGTCATTAATTTAAACTTAACTCCAAACTTTTTAATATTCACCGTCAAATATGAAAATCATACGTTAAATAATCCATGCGCATTGTATGGAACTTAAACTTAATTCACTACTGCAATTATTTTTTTAATGTAATTTGCACTTATTAAGGGGATATACAACCATATCATTTCCAATGGGTCAAATTTGCAAAGACATTCACAGTTAAATAAAAAAAGTTTAAATAAAAATAAAAATTGTTTAAAATGGCTTAATAAATCAGCAAGGGGCTTCATTTGTCATTTTTCACTTTAAAATAGTAGATTTTTTAAAATTAATATTTACTAAATTATTATTTGAATTTTTTTCACTCACAACTAGCCTATCTCATGCTGCCACCTGCTGTCAGCATGTGCAAACTACCGACCATTTTTCAAACCTGTATATTAATTTTAAAACATCTACAATTTTAAAGAAATAACAAACAAAGCCCCTTGCTGAATTATTAAGCTATTTTAAACTATATTTATTTTTAGTTAAACCGTTTCTATTTAATTGTGAATGTCTTTGCAAATTTGACCCATTGGAATTGATATATTTGTATGTCCCGATAATATCCTATTGGCTCAATTTGGAGTCCTTTATGTTGAAGGAGTTTTTCAGTCCATTTCATTGTAATTGTATAGTCGCAGTGGAAAGTTCTTTCGCTGCATGTCGATTATGTGATTGGATAAGCTGATAAATCATCATTGTTTAGTATTGCATGTTTTGATAATTTGATGACGTACTTTTAATTCAAAAATGATGGCACAGTGTATCTCTTGCATACGTAATTTGGAGTCGTCCCCCATTCCAAACCTCCCCCGTCTCCATTGCTTATGTATTTAATTTCAACAATTACATTTAAAAGCATCTTTTGCAAAAGCAATAAGAAGCCGTACGGCATCTTGTTCACTTATCGGGCTTAATGCGTCGGCGTCGTCATTCGTGCAATGTAGCGTTTCATTAGGACATGAAATTAAAAGGCAGCTGCATGCAGCAGCCTAAGCAGGGAGGATTAATTCTCCCGTGCTTTATGATGGCCAATGTGACAAACTGCGAGAAATTAAAGATAGCTTATCTGGGCCGAATAACGATCCATTAGCGCCGGGGAGGATGGGGAGACCATATTTACTTTTCACTCCATCTCGTAAAAGATTTTGATGCGTTTTTTTTTTTTTTCGGATGGCGCCAAACCACGCCGTGCCTGGAAAACACCCGCTTTTTGTCCGGTTATGCTTGTTGACGCCAAGAGTCTTTAAGTCTTAACACGTTTTATGCCTTCCCATCATGCCGTCGTGAATGATAAGAGACTACAAATGTGGTGCAATAAAAAGTTTTTGGGAAACGTCTGGACGCATTGACAGATTTCGCTGATGGGATTTAGGGAAAACGACCCCCTGTCACACGGATGACCAAAGTTCTTTTGGCCGTTAATCCTTCCTTTCTAATTACTGGGCCTTTGGATGCTTCCTCAAACGAGTTTCTCTGGCTTTTTTTTATAACCCAGATCAATTGCCAGCCGTGAAAGTTGCCAAACAAAGAAGGTGTCGGGAATGTCTGTACTAACGGGATTTCTTCTAATCCTAATCGAAACATTTTCTGCTTCCCTTGCCGCCTATACCACCTATGTCCTCCTACTCTTGACAGATAATCTGGATTGTGGAACGCTAATTAACTCGGACAGTAATGAGCCTTCAAGCTCATGGTAATAGCGGTCTCCTTATTGGGTCCTTGGCAAAAAATTCTCCAATTTGTCAAACGGTCCAGATTACTAGATTACTAAAGCTGTAGTGAACTAGGATCTTATACTTGTCTCTCCAAGAAATATAATGCTGATCGAACCCATAAAAACAGGGGAGCTTAAATTCCGTTAAAACTATGTTAAAACTATGTACTATGTTTATCATAGTTCTATGTTGAGTTTTTAATTTATATTTTTGTGGATTGTCGCACCATATGGTGGCGTATGAGCTTTTAGCGTGGCGTTTATAAAATTGAATTTGCAATCTGAAATTAATTCTTAAAAAATTTGAAAAAATGAAAATTTAATTTAAAGTTCAGTTTTAAAATTTTGCAATTTAGAAATACATTTGCCTCCTTAAGGAAGTGCTATTTTGCCGTAACAATTTAATACAGAAAAACAATGCGAATAACACACATGAATAAAACTTGATTTAAGATTTCATTTTTCGTTTTTGTGAAAGCAAAAATGTTTTATTTGCTCGTAAAAACGAGGAAGAAAAAGGAAAATTACATTGGAATAATTCCAATTTTGCTGTAGTTTTGATTTTCTCACAAAGTTTGGCAAATGAAAACCACCGAACAGTAGCTGTAGTCACGGAATGAAATTCTTCCTTAGCTACTCGCTGCGCATGCGCTCACTCTATGCATGCCTTTTATTTTAGCTACTGTTTGTGCATGCGCTCATTTCAGGCATGGCTATTAGTTTTAGCTACTGGTTGAGCATGCGCTTACTTCAGGTATGGCTATTAGTTTTAGCTAATGGTTGAGCATGCGCTCACTTCATGACCAATTAGCTCCTCGTTGAATATGAACATTAAGATAGCCAAATCGGTATTCATATGGGATGAAATCGGTTTTCATATAGGATGAAATCGGTTATAGGATGAAATCGGTTTTCATATGGGATGAAATCGGTTTTCATATGGGATGAAATCAGTTTTCATATGGGATGAAATCAGTTTTCATATAGGATGAAATCGGTTATAGGATGAAATCGGTTTTCATATGGGATGAAATCGGTTTTCATATAGATGAAATCGGTTATAGGATGAAATCGGTTTTCATATGGGATGAAATCGGTTTTCATATGGGAGGAAATCGGTTTTCACATAGGATGAAATCGGTTTTCATATAGGATGAAATCCATTCCGTGACTTCAGTTAATACATTTAAGTGTCGAAAAAAATATTCCAATTATAACTTGGTTTGGCTTGACAATTGTTACATTCGATCGCGTTTATGAATCATGATGTAAATAACATAATAAAAATAGCAACATACATGTACAATCGCAAGAAATTTGAACGAATTATTTGACATTTTCGATCGAAGATCTAGTTTTAAGGACATTTCAGTGATTAAAGGATCGAAATTCCCGCTTCCAACACTGAAAACTCAAAATGTGCAAAAAAGCACACTAAAATGTGTAAAAAAGTTGCGCACACATAAATGTGTAAAATTACCTACTTTTATATGTCAAAATGCACAGTAGTGAGTTGTCAAAACCCACTACTGTGCATTTTGACATTCAAATGTGTTATATTGCATATAAAAATAGGTAATTTTACACATTTATGTGTGTGCAACTTTTTTACACATTTGGTGTGCTTTTTTACATATTTTGAGTTTTCAGTGAAGTTGTTCGCTGGTTGTTTACACGATGAGTGGTAAAGATCTAAGGCCTTTAGTAATAAGAGGATTAGAAGCTCTTATTTACAAATTTCAATGTTAGACAATTTTAAATATAGTTCATTTCTGCGTTGCTAAGCAATGCGGTTAGGGGCGATAGGGAGACGTTGTAATAGATGGAGGCGCCGCGCCGTAGAAATATACACGTGTACATAACCCTCGTTGTTTCACCTCGTGTAATTAATACAAATTGGGCGCTAAGGCATCTTCTTAAAACGAATCAGCTTTATCGGATGCTTTTCACCTAATTCTTAATCGCTGCCGTAGACGCATTAGATTTCAGCTGAGGATCCAGGCCACACGATGGCGGCAAAAAAACGAGGCTTTCATTAGCAAAGTGATCAGCCTTTGCTTTTTGGAAGAACGGGACTTGGGGGAAAATTGGAGATAATTGTTTCTTGCATGTGTAAACCTTGAGTTTCAACGAATGCAAATTGGGTATCTTTCCCCCTAGGGAATTTGGCATCAAAAACAATATGGCGGCCTTGGTTCGCATATACATATAAGCCCTCAGTGGGGCAATTCAGAATAAGACGTCCTCAAGAGGGGGTGAGGGAAGGGGGATCTGCTGGCATGTGGCCAGGGGGAGGGAGGGGGGTAAACCATTGTGGACGTCCACTAATGATGGCATTTTTTAGTTCTCGGATTTTCTGTTTAATAAAGTTTTAAAGGTCAGTGAAAGGGGAAATGGACATCAGATGAAATGTGTCCCCAGTCCCAAACGTACTTGCATTTTTAAAACCTCGGGAAAGTTGGAAGTTATGCCTAACTTTGTATTAAACACCAATTTTATGCTGGAATTTCCCTTCGAGGTCAGGAAATTTCCGTTAACCAGAAAAATCTGGGAAAATGTCGTGGAATTGGTAGCGAGTTGGGTGCTTAGAAATGTATAGGCTGGGCCATTGTATGTTCCACCAAACTTTCTGGACACTCTACTTTAAAAAAATATTTAAGGACGTCTATCTGGGGGATCTGGGTTAAAATATACACCATGTGGACAGGGAATGGGGGGGGGGGGGGACAAATAGGAAACAATTTTTAAAGGAATTTCGAAGACGTCCTTTTTGAATGGCCCCAGTGTGCTATTTGCTATTTTTTATGCCTTGTGACCGGCTGTTGTTAATTAAAAACATTCGCGGATGCACTTTCATCGTTATCTGAGATAGGAAGAAAATAACAATAGCTAAACTGCTGTCTAAACGAGTGTTAAAGTAACTATAAATAGCGTAATCATACAGTCACGAGGATAATTCAGCTGTTTAAAATCGGAAAACGACATATAAAAGATATATACTATGGCCCATAGTCTGGTTGGTACAATCAATATAAATGAAATGTAGGCTATTGCAAATAAAATGCATTCATTACATGCAGTACAATGATGTCTGGACTGTTATATACTTTGCACAAAGATAAGCCGTTTGAAAGTATTCTTAATATTACATTACTCTTGTTTTGTATTCAATGGACACGAAACAATTTCAATCCTCAAAGGAGCATTAAACGAAATAGCACTCAACGGGGTCGTTATGGTGAAAAATAATACAAATATACGGCACGTAGAAAGGGATATGTGAACATCTAAGGATTAACCGAATTAGTTCAGTTATTGTTATTATTATTTTTCATTTTCTTATTAAAATAACGCTCCAAGTTTCAAAAGCAGCATTATGTTATGATAGATTTTCTGGGTAATGCTGCATATAAACTGTATAAAACGAACTGGAATAACTGTTTAATAATACATAAATAATACATGTTTTGCCAAGGTGTCCATTAGCCTTGAAAATAGGGAAAGCCGGGGAATATGTTCCATTTTTATAACCTCATGAAAGTCTGGAGTTATGCTTGAACGTATATGCTGGAAGTTCCTGTCCGAGTCGGAAAATTTTCGTTAATCAGAAAAATCTGATATAAAAACCAAACAAAACTAACTTTTTCAAAAGCTATAATGGGAGAAGGTCCTTGAAAATTTAAGGAATAAGACTTGAAATCCAGGAATTTGTAACAGGAATTTTTTTTATGGAATATTTAATCCATTTTGCCTCACTAATAAAATTATTGGAATATTGGACATATTTCGGATGTATGGACTTTTATGAACAAGCATGGTCATATGTACATATATAGTATGGGCATAATTGTCTTACATGTATAGTGGCATGGTTATATATCTCAAGATATATAGTATATCAGAAAAAGGCCATTTGTGGTATTGATTAGCAACATGTCATGAGAGGCATTAAGCATTTTTCAAATAAAATTATTCTAAAAATGGTTATCTATTTATGAAATTACACGTACATTGTAGTTTAATGAAATTAATTTGTGACAAAATATTAAAAAATATTTATAACATTTAATAAAAACATTATCACAAAAATAATGTACATGAAATTATTTCACTTTTTCTACAAACTTTATTTGTTAAATTTCATAAATTTGTTGATATTGATCACGTTTCTTTGCGAAAATCATCAAATATCACGATCATAACATTGGACCCTTTTCACGGTTAGCTTCAGGCGGCATGATCTCTTTACTTGTAATTTAATTTCTTAGTAGAAATGATATAAAATACCTTTCGGTGATAATATGGATGCAAGGCGATTATGATAATAAACTAGTCACGTGATGAAATTTACATAAGGTCGTAATATTGCTGTCGACTTTTTCGGTTCAACGTTTTTGATCGCTCCAAATGCATTTGCATTCATCATTTCCCTCGATTTTATTCACGTGACCAACCTTCTAAAGACGTCTATCTCATTACCATTCACATCATGGACGAAGGGCGAGAACGAGGATGAAACTTTCTCCAGATCTTCATTTCTGACGAGTATATATGGAATCTCGCATAATGAACGCATCGCCGAATCCTCCATTTTTTTTTTCTCTCCCGTTTCCGACAAATCAAAATTCCGTCGATGCTTCGGATCTCCGTGGGCGCAATCCATGACACGGCGTGTCACATTATAAGACACCCATTACTAAAATCCCACTCGGAGCCACTGGAGATCCCCCAAAATCCCAACCAATTGTCGCCAACGGTTGCTGATGGCCCTTCTTCTGCTTGTGTGGATAAGATGTAGGAACTACTCGAGCAATTTGCACCAATTCGAGAAAAAAAAATGCTTTCAAAGTTTTTGAGTGTGACGGAGGTTTTGACCGGGAAAAATGCGAATTCGTGCAAAACTTTGGAAGGTGCGTGACTGGACTTTTCAACACATTTCTCGTATGTGGATGGAAAGAGTTATGTCGCCATATATAGACATTCAGGAAAACCGCGAACAACGAACATAACCGAAAGATTTACCGGTTAATACAATTGTTTTTTTTATGCCGGTCAGTAACATATCACACGATATTTTGCAGTTTCTTTAATAAACACGGACAGTACATGCAGTAATATTACATGCAATACTATAATATGTTTGAGTACATGTATATTATAATACGTTAATATGTTTGAATATGTTATGTTACTATAATATGTTTGAGTACATGTATATTAATGTGTAGAATAATATCTGTTGGAAGAGATGCATAGGGCCATATATATGCCATATTTCGGATATCTCTGACAATATTTGACTATATTTAATATTTTTTTTGTATGTCTGAAGATATTTACTTGTAGGATTATACGGTATATGCCATTTTATGTCATTGCCCATGTGGAGGAAATCATGGAAATACAGTATCTTACTGATAGAAGTAGAAAGTCATTTGTCAATACAGTAGAACCTGTCTAAATGCATCCTGAGTAAATGAATAACCTCTCTAAAGGCATAAAAAGTGCCGGTTTAAACTTGGGACCAGCGTGCGTAAATAAACCTGTCTAAAAGCATAATCTGCGTTAGAGGATATTTTTCACTGGTCCAAAAAGTATGCTCTTAGACTGGTTCTACTGTATTCAGATGTATGATTTTTATTGTATGTCACAAAAGATGGACATACAGTATATGTTATCGATAAAAGTATAGAAATATGGCAAACACTACATATTGAAATACAGTTGTATCGAATATAACAGAAATTGAATACGTATGGAGATAATTGGACATATTCTGGGATGTATAAACAAATATTCACTGTTATACATGTACTAATGCATCGTAATTCATAGAAATACGCTCGAGTAATGCATAATTAATTTTAAATTGTTGCTGATTTAGCCAAAATTGCCAATTTTTAGAAGAAAAACAAATGCATTGTTGTATATTTTCGATTATTGGACATATTCTCGGTATGTGGTGTCATACATTCGCAAATATTGCAAGTATAATGCAGTTGAATTTCATTGCTAATTAATTTCGAATTTTTTCTGATTTTAGCAAAAATTACGAATTTTTAGAGGAAAAAAAATGCATTTTGAATCTTCTGAAATTTATAATAAATGTGCAGCTTGGGGATGGTTTAATCTGATTAAGCCTCAATTCTTTTGGATTTACTCTTGCGCTGCCCCTTGTAGAGACACAATCACTGGTTGCACTTATGCTTGCATGGTTTGCCACTGCATCAAGTGTTTACAAACCATGCTTCATTATGACTGAAAAGTCAGGACTAAAAAGCGGTTGGATACCACTTTTATAGGGATTAACGTAATGAACGGACTCGCGGCATGAAAATACCACATGACCGAGGCGCGCTATTTCTGTGTATGACGTTCCAATGATTAACTTCCATTTTGTGGCTTGAATGAATACTTCCGCCCCGTTTCTCCGTTCGCTTCGTTAATGTTAGCTTTGTGTCTAATGTCCTTCTGTATCTTTTTACTGTACCTTACGTGTCAATGACGTTCTCAGCTATGTAGAGCATGTAAGGATTTCAAGCATTAAATCGCACAGGAATTCGCACGAAGGAATTCCAAGCTCTGCTTCAGTAATCTTGCCCTGCCAGGACTGACATTCAGCGCTGGACAGAATTTTAAACACAGCCTTTTTACAGAGGCATTTTCTATCTCTCTCTCCACCAAATGGCACATTTGTAAAACGATGGCCCAAATAGAACGTAGTGTCACTTAAGCGTCGCGAATGCATTACGTCTTCTTAGTCGCGAGTGGAGAAGTTGACATTATTGGGAAAGGTAAACTCAGATTCAAGACCAGATTGATTCAACATCTAACCCGAAATCAGAAAATACGGAAAACCAAATATGCCAGCACGACATGTCTTCTTTTAAGAAAGACAAAATGAGATGCTCATTTTAAAGATAAGAGATGTTTTCTCTTCATGAAAAATAGGTCGTCAGACAATATGTAAAATATATTCATGGATTTTGTAACAAGCAATAAAGAAACGTTTTCATTCTTGCTATTAAGGTAGTTTTCAAACCAAAAAATTACTTCATTGAAGTATTTTTTTTATTATAAATCTGTGGTTTGCAATAAGTATTGCGAAAAATATGTTTTATGAATGATTTACCTTGTATTGTATAAGTTATATACGTGTTTACATAAAATGGTTCCTTTGATGATTTGGTCCTGAATTGATCATTAAAAGAGAGGAATTAACTTTATGAGCCATTAAAAACCCATTAAGACGTTATTAGATTCATTATACGTTAACGGTACAATGGTCCTTGCGATAGTTCCCTCAGACATATTTAAGGTAGCGATGATTCTTCTTTTAACTGCTGTATTTCATTCGTCACATAAAATTAAGTGACAATTAAAGCGACCACTAAAACCTATATCTGCGTTGTTAAACTTCAAAAAAACCGATTTGGCAAATTTGTAAATTTGTTAATTTGCAAATTTTTTGTATTGCAAATCTGCCGTTTAAACAAAACCTTATTTGTAGGTTACCATCTATTTTTTTGGATTAACATACATATATTAATAAACTTTAAATTCCTTGAATTCATAATTATATAATGAATTCTTTGTTCAAATTCTGAATTATTATACCTATATATCAGAATTTAAAAACCCGTCCACGCTTAAAATGTATTTTTATATGCCACACGAACACATTATAGTTCCACTTGGCCGACAGTTCATTTCGCCGACAAATGTTTCCCATCTGACTGACAACCCATTACAAACGTTCTAGGTCCTAGGAGCTGAAATCGTTAAAAAAAACGTTCAAACAACACGTATTATACTATATATGACATTAACACACGAAAACGGTATAGTCGAACTTTGCCGACAGTCCATTTCGCCGACAATTTTTTACCATCTGACCGAAATTCCATTACACACGTTTGGTTATGTTAGTCCAAAAATTATTACAAAATGATAATTATGACAACAAAATGATAATTATAATAAAATAAAAATAATGAGTCAACAACATGGACCACGAAAAAGCATAATTGAAACGTCATAATATTGTAATATTATTTGCAATTAAGCTGTGAATGTATAACACTTTCAAAGTACGACTGTTTAAAACGCAGTTTGCAAATGGCTCAAAGTGCACATGCATTCAGCTGCTGGTTTTTTTAAAAGTATTACAGTAGAAACTCGATTATCTGGAACTCAATCATCCGGATCCTCAATTATTCGGACGTGCGGAGCCAAGATTTTTTTTTTTTAAAGCACAAAACGAAAGATTAAAACACATGGAACATACACATGCTACCTTTATGTATACATGTAAAGCTCGATCTCCTGAATTGAAAGATCACTAATTCTTTTAAAAATGAACAATGATAGTTATATTTGCATTTATAAAAGAATAATGGCATAAGTTTCTTGCAAAATACGAAAGTAGACGCCAAAGTAGAAAGTAGAAAGCCAAAAAAAAAAAATCGAAAAAAATGTATCCGAAGCTCACTAAAAATGTTCTCAAAAATGTACACGAAGGGTCCAAAAGTGTATATTTTTGAAGACATTTTTGGGGCCCTTCG
>JAQGAE010003420.1:0-14800 GCA_034696685.1 Julus scandinavius | reverse complement strand
AATTTTAAATTGACGTGCTGAATTAAACACAATTAATCAATGTGATGTTCTTTTTCTTGTAAAATTTGTCTTAATTTCGCGTGACCACTGTACCCCATGCCATGTCCTACTGTTCCCCAGTATAGGGGCACAGTGGGACAGTCTGCACAACCAACTAAAATCTCTTATAGCAAAAAAAAGTTGTAGCTCTAAAATGATGAAAAAATGTATACAGATCCTGAAGACTTGTATATTACTTTGTTGTTTTTTTAAAATGCTATAAGTTAAATATTTTTCCCAACAAAAAAAATGAATTCTAAAAAAAGTAATCCACCGTTCCCCAGTCTCCCCTATTATTAGTAGACGCCGAATTCTGGCCGCTTGGGATGAACTTGATAAAACTGTAATCGACTTCAGGCATGTGTTGCAACGGTTGAAGAACACTTTGAGTACACATTTAAATAGCGAAATTGGATTTATTTTGATTAAAAAACAAAAGTTACAAATTTATGAAAACGCTTGCCCCTTTTTTTGTGGCCACCCTGTAGATGAATTTTAAAGTTTTTATTTTGCTAAAACATTGCTACATGTAGTACAAGTTTTCCTTTCTGAATATGATTGTTGGTTTGCAAAATAGATAAAGGGTACTCGGGCTAGATTCTGCCCCATGGGTGCAAGTATAGATTAGGAGTTTGCAAATATCCTAAAATACACAAATTTTGAATTGTGCCAAGATTAGAAGCTGTATGTATCTGAGTTTAGTAGATTGTATTTAAGCGATTGAATATCTGATAGAAAAATCTTGTTTCCATCGATTCTTTACCACACAGCTGGGCTTATGTGTTACTTGGAAAGTATTTGCTTAACCTTAAATTGAGCAAATCTCGGTAATTATGATCACGGGTGCATGTCGCTCCTTTTTTTCCTACTCAAATGAACTGGCAATGACATTGCCAAATTTTCACATACTTAGTCGGTCATTAACCAGGCGCAAATTTGAGCTACTGCTGTATATCCGAAACATTCAATGGAAAGCGAAGTGCGACATGAACAGATTTGGAATTATGCTTTCATTGTGCTCATAAAGTCGGAAAGTGTGATTCTGAACACGAATTGACAAAGTAGTATTGTCTGGCATTATGATGAGCTTCTTCTTTTTTTTTAAACTACATCATTGAAGATTAACTTGTACAGATTTAAAAGCATCCATTGCTATGACGGAATCTTTGGCGAAGGTGTATTCCCAATGCGTTTAGCGGGTGGTTAGACAAGTTTATTGTACTTTTTGTGAAAAGCATTTTCTGATTCCTTTCATAAATGTCTTTTGTAAACCATACAAAGGTTGTTTTTTGTGTAAAACTTTGAAAGTTTCACTCTTTCACGTTCATGTTATCTAAAAATGGCTTTTTTACACGCATAATTGTAACAACGTGGTTCTACAGAAAAACGAATTTGCAAATGGTCAAACTATTTTTTTACCATTTTTTTTCGGTTTCGGCTTTGAACTTTTCTCATAGTTCAGGTGAGATGTCGAATCGTTTTTCCCCAAAACTGGGTAATTCTTAATTTAATTTACTATGCCGTTGGTAACATTATACGGATAAAAAAAATTTTAATCTTCAAAATTTGTTCAAGTTGCTACTTTGCTCGATGTCTACTGCTGCGTATACACGTAGTTGTAATACCTCTTAAAAATTCTATTGTTTCATAAATTCAATCTCGGCAGAGTGGAATATCTTGAGAGAGGCCAATGCAGACAACAACAACAAAAAACCCTCAAAGACGTCATTGTGCATATCTGCATGAGCTGAATTCACGGGGTAACATTTTCATATTTTGTTATTCCGCCTGTGCTCATAGACTGCACGTGGTATAATATATGACTACAGTCATACTATAGTTTGTAGGTAGCCATGGGTTTGTTTATTGCATTTGCGAGATAAGAAACCCATGAACTTCATAAGAAATACCTTTCTCGTTGTGCAGTAGATGTATTTGAAAGTTGTACACTTATTGTGGTAGACAAAGATGTAAGCTATCTGACTACAAATATGGTATTTTTGAAATATACCATTGATATTCATGAAATGCCGACTTAATGGTAGACTTTAAGGACGCAAAAGAGTTTTACTCAACTTTCCACATTCCTTGAAATCTGTACATGTACATGATCCACTCTTTTTCTTGCTGCACTGACTACACTCTTCCAATTTTGGCTAGAGGTGAAAGACCTTCTTGAATACCTGAATTTATATCCAACTAGATATACGCCAGATATGCTGAGATTTTTCCAGGTTTTTGCTTACTTTATTTTCCACAAAATATACCTTATCTTGTATTTTAATGATAGTATGCGTGAATTATCTCAGTGCTGGTTTACTCGTCGAGAGAACATATCGTTTGACACTGTAAGTGTCGTCTTTGGCGAGAGATGAAACATATGCTCAAATATGAGTTATTGCTAGTAACTTTTAATTGATTTTTTATGCAAATTACGTATGAATAATATCCATGCAGATATCACCACCATGTGTTGTATGGGCTTTTTAGAGCTTAGAAATTGCTTAATTGACATGTGCATCAGGGACATGCATGGTAATTAAAGAATATTTGTGTAATATATTGATAGAAATATACACACGAGTGCAAAAAAATCGACTCACCTGCATGAATCATGTAGAAATGTGTTTTTCTCAGCAACCAAATGTCCGATTTAAAACTGGAAAAATGTGTTTTGTAGACAATTTATTCCTCTTTATAATTCGCCTAATTTTCATGAAATTTCTGACGCATCCTTAAGGCGAAAAATGTTGAACTTAAAGCAACCCAAATTTTCATTATTTATGCCATATGTATCGTCAAACCCCTGTGGCTGTAAGTGTTTCTCAATACAATTTGATTATCAGAGCTTAATGAACACATATCCAGACATGGAGTTAATTAATGGTTTCTCGATAAAATGTCCACTCCACTAGAAGTAGCCGCGCGAGTTGCGGGCTATTCTTCAGAGAAATTCAGCAGAAATCCTTTTCACAATATAGGCGAATTATAAACAGGAATAAATTGTCTACAATACACGTTTTTCCGATTTTAAATCGGACATTTGGTTGCTGAGAAAAAAACACATTTTTACTTGATTCATGCAGGTGAGTCGATTTTTTTGCACTTAAGTGTACTATGGCATTTTGGGCCCACCAAAGGGCGCTAAAGATTAATAGGGCTAATATACAATAGGCCCCACGTCATGGTTATATGGCTAACAGTGATGTTTATGCAATGTTACCACGAGATTCTCTCACACTAACTATTATATTCATCGTGGCAATCTTTTTTATAGTTATGGCATTTCATGTTTGATGGAAATATAAAAAATTGATTTAATGAATTAACTTATGCTAGCAAGAGGTTAACGATCTCTTATGAATAATTGCCGATTAAATTTCCGTCGTTTACATAACAGCAGCTGTTACTATAGCAGGAAAATATTATATTTCGAGGTTTTGATTTACATCGCTTCTTTAATTAAATTCTCAATACATGTTTTAAGATGCAAGATAATACATAATTTATATAACTAGGATGCCAACTTTTTTGGTTTTAAAACATACCTATAAAAGGCAATGAGACATTTCACCAACATTAAATTCTTTGGTCGTATATAGTGTGGTTCAAAAAAAATGTTTTTAAACTTTACTATCTAACAGAAGTTCGTTTGATAAGCATCATTAGGTAAATTACAAGTTAGTCGCTTAATTTTTTTTAGAAAAGAAAAAATTATGAAATGTTTAATGAATTTATTAGCGACGTGTAGCAAATATAAAAATTATCTAATGGCGATCGTATATAAAAGAAGTTAATTATATTTGGCTTGTAGTATCGTTTCAATTCACAACTATTTGTAACTATATATGTTATAATCTAGTTTTATAAGATATAGGTTCTCATCAATGTTACACAAAAAGAATCTTCACCTCAAGCATCTGCTTTCCTATAATTCGTGATGTACTTTTCTCGGTACTTAATTCGATGATGACACCACTTGACTTTAGTTTGCAACACTTATTTAATTGTCTCGAGACAAATTAATGCACGGCCATGTTGAAAATGCTATGCTAACAGCTAATATTCCACCAGTGGTTGCTGCACCAGCCAGACCAATTACTACAGGAATCATAGGGGCCATTCAAAAAGGACGTCCTCAAGAGAGGGTAGAGGGTCTGCTGACATGTGGACACTGTGGACAGGGGAGAAGCCATTATGGACGTCCACTAATGATGGTATTTTTCAGCTTTTGATTTTCTGTTTAATTAAGTTTCAAAGGTCAGTGAAAGGGAAAATGGACACCAGAAGAAATGTGTCCCCAGTCCCAAATTTACTTGAATCTTCAAAACCTCGGGAAAGTCTGGACACATTTTGACAGGGAGACGGGTGCTTGGAAATTTATAGGATGGGCCTTTGTTTGTTCCAACACATTTTCTGGACACCCTACTTTTTCAAAAATAAATGAAGGACGTCCATGAGGGGGCGGGAGGTCTGGGATACAATGGACATAATGTGGACAGGGGATAGGGAGGAGTCAATTTTTGAAGGAATATCGGGGACTTCCTGTTTGAATGGCCCCATAGGGATAATCCCTGTTTTTGCAGTGTCATCTTTAATACTGAACTTTATAGACTGTACAACTCTATAAAGTTGACAGTTACCTCTGAAATAAACATCCCCGTGCTTAATTTAGCCTCAATAATAGACAATTTACACAAAAGTGAATAATTAAATTATTTAAGCTTGTTTATCGTCAATACATTAAAAAACTGATAATATTGTCACAGAATCAGCATTTGAATAGATCATTTCAACAAGACCGTGTACATTGTCGTGTTATTGTCATTTTCGTTAGATGAGAAGAATGTTTGTCCTCAATTGTCGTGTTTCTAGTTATGCAAGAGTAAAAATCATTGTTCACTTTCGTCTTAGGAACAAATCTTAGTATTTTTAAAAAAAAGCTTGAAAGGAGAGTGTATACAGTATTCCCCTGTTTTTGTTTAGACGCCTGTGTAAGATGTGAAAGAATTTCTCTTTACCGGTATAGAAGGGGAACGCTAGAAAGTGTTAATGCCCTTCCTATAGTATAAACTTTTTTTCTTCAATTTAATCTTCAGTATTACATGAGCAAGTTTCATGTTATGCACGAGGGTGAGTCGCCTTACCCGAGGCCTTCGAGGTTAATTTCCTGTCTTACTTCGTCTATTTAAATTCTCTCTCATATGATTTCATTCGTTATTCCATGGGGGGAAAAAGGAATATTTAGTGGTACGGAAGTGAACTTTAATAACCGGCTTAGTTGAAAAATAATTATTGTCTGCTTTTCGTGAAAAAAATGTGCATTTGTTTACCGATTTAGATGACCCGAACCCCTAGAAATTTGTTTCCTGACCTTGTCCCGCATTTGTAACTTGTGCACGTTTGCACCCAATTTATTGTGAAATTTAGTTGGCTTTCTCGTGTGCATTGGAGTAGAATGGATGCGTGCAAATGGCACCTTTGCTCGAGGAAAAAGAAGAAAGTATTTTAATATAATAAAAGGTGGGTTTGGATGGCAAACCGTGGGGGGAACGACCTCCCTTGGATTGTTCGCCTCAGTCAAGTTTCATCTGAGGTCTCTCCTTCGTTTGATCTTTTTCCCCCTCGATTCTTATTAGGGAAAATAAATTTGCGAATTAAGCTTTTGATTTGAAATGCGGTGTTGACGCCAACAAAACATGCTTAATTAAGCCAACTGTGTTGACGTGTGTTTTCCAGTCAAAACAGCACGGGGACCAGGTATAGGAAGTTAATGACTCGAGCAGAGACGCTTGCTGGGTTGGGATTACGTCGGCTGCCAGTGGTTAGGGTTATCTGCGAATGTGCGGATTAATTAACTTTTCAATTACTCCACTAAGTCTTTACAAAATTAGCTTTTATTGTCATTCCCGATGGCAATTAAGGGGCGATTGAATTGAATTGCGCGATTAGGGGCTTTTTGGATGGCATTCAGCGAGGAATTCCCATTAAAAAAAAGAGGAGAAAATGCAGTGTGCGTTGCTCTTTAGTTCCTTAATGCACCTGAAAGGGAAGTCGATGCATGTTTTATTGCAGAAATTAAGCTCGATGCACCCATTTCAGAGGTTATCAAAAGCGATTCTGAAGCGATGAGTAGGGCGATCTGTATGCATCACTGAAAGATGGAGCGCTCAACAGAGATAAGCGCATGCATAAGGGTACTCGGAAAGCGTCTACACAGCACTTTATACTTATCCGTTTCTTAGAAAGTTTTAACAACGCCCTCATGCTGTAGCTCTGTATATACGTAATCAATGGGTGTTGCGATGTAAAAATTTATTAAGCAAAAACTAATGTAGTTGAATATATCGGCCACTATATATACTCGCTTGGTCTCACCCCTTCAAGTAAAACTGGAAACATGATTTTTGGATAGCCTTGGTGTATTGATTTATTGAACAAACGGCTAACATTTTTGGAAATTTGGTATTAGGAGAAGTTAAAATATCAAACAAAACTAGTCTTAACGTATCTGTAATGACCATGGCGATAACTGCATGCACTGAAAACTCAAAATGTGCAAACAAGCACACCAAATGTGTAAAATTACCTATGTTTATATGCATTATAACACATTTGAATGTGTTTTATTACATAAAAATAGGTAATTTTACACATTTGTTTGCGCAACGTTTTTACACATTTGGTGAGCTTTTAGCACATTTTGAGTTTTCAGTGTGGTATCTTTAATCAACTGGTTTAAAATTGGAGAGATGATTTTTGATAGGTTTATAAATTAATGTAATATTTCGATTTGAAAGGGGTAAGATTGGAAATGTATTGTTTAGAGGGCTAAATCACATAGTATATTAGAAGAATTAAATCGGCCGTTAAATTTTCATCAATTTAGAAGAAGAATATTCATGCACTGTTGTAATACTTAATGAAAATTACCTTAAAATCAGTGATGGTGACTGTCACAAAAAGTGACTTTGACCCTCTAGTTTAACCCATTGCTCTTAAAAAGAGGTTATTTCTATTGGGTTTCACAATGACCAATAACTTAATCGTCAGTTAAATTTTCGTCAATTTATAAAACTTTAATCACCTGTAAAATACTGAATGAAATTTCCCTTTAAATCAGTGATTGTGACTATGGTCCTCTGGTTTAACCCATTGCTATTTAACTGGAGGTGTGATTTTTGATGGGTTTTACCATGGATAATCATTTAATGGACCAGTGCTGGATCCAAAAGGATCCTGGATCCCCTGAAATCAGAAAATAAACATGCACTGCTTTAGGTGAGCCATGGACATGCATGACATGTCATATAGCAGGCCAAAGTTTGTTGACTCTTGAACTATCAATGTCGTCATCAACTGCAGTGATATGAAGTATGACACTGACACACACAAAAACATACCTTTATACCTGTTGCGTCCTTTTGATTATAAATTTGATGTTCAGAAATGAAACAAATTTCAAAAGAAAACTGGAGTTAGTTGTCGCGGTCATGTTTGAAAATGCAGTGCTGAAGGATCATACGCCACCAGAGGCTGCTGAACTTGGAATATTATGAATATGGTTAATTATCATGCATTCCCCCTTTCGGAGATTGTGCTACAGTCGATTGCTTTTTCAGTACTTAAACGAGGAATAAAATATCTGCTTTTATTAATGAAATCACGACGCTTTAGGTTATTCGAAGAATATTCTGACGTCCAACGCATATACCCTGTATTAGCATTCCCATTTGTTTATATTGCTTTGTAGAAAAGTACTGCCAAGCATTGAAACGTTCCCTTGTGTACACTTACGCTGAATTTATTGCTGATGAAACGAGTTCCCAATTTTGAATCGTTCCTTATTGTGGTCAGTTAATTAGCAAAATTTCGAAAATGCTCGCAGCTGGAGTGGATTGCAAACGGGAGTTGTCGTGCATTTATGGCTTTGTTTTCATTGCCCATTAACAGTAGTTTTGGAGTTTCAAGAGCGATCTTCTCTCATTATAAAATGCGCAGCCCAATTAAGCCAATTACAAGTCATGGAATTGGAGGCAGTCATAGAATTCTCTTTACTCCTTTCCCAAGCTTCTACGGCTTCCTACCTTTACTTTCACTTCCTAAACGTTTTAGTAGTATGGGCTACTGAAAATTGAGATCGATTTTTATTTCAGAATGTTTTTTTTTCTTCTTTTGATACTGTAGTGTCAAGCTATAAACATGACCCTCGCATCTAGCTAAAAGGGGGATGAAATATGTAACCTGATTGCATTGAACCATTTGGTAGCTGTATCCTAGCTACAACCTCTATATATGGATAATGTAGGCCTACACTTGTTATGTATAGGGACCTACTTCACATTAAAAAGTAATGCTTTCTTGTCTTAATATTACCGTAGGCGAAATACAGTATATAATTCAGCACTTTGGACTCATAAAATGCACTGTGGACAAGTAGACATGATGCAGTACTTTAAGGGCGCCACCCCTTAATGTTATCTGCATTGCATGGGCAACATCATTTCGTTTAGATGGCGCTAGTTGCCGTCAAAAACACAAGTGTAATTTAGAGTACCTATGGGCATACTATAGGCTATATGTTAGAAGAATTTTTGTTCTTAGTGATCATACAAATAATATAGTAATGATATTGCGAAACGTGATCATTCTGGAAATGGCACTGGACATTGTGATTGAGCTTCCCTCATAAAGTGAAAACAAGAATATTGACCCATGGAACCTGAAGTCATTGCCTGAAGTTCAGTGATCCATGTACTTAGTTTTGTGAAAGAATAGAAATTTTAAAATGTCAACACCAAACCATTGCTTTTTGTATTAAGGCCCTCTTTCTATTTTATGTCCATGCCAGAACTGCTGTTTTTAAAGTATTACTTGCCATTAGACCTTTAATGTACGGTGTGGCGTAATACAGACAATTTTGGCCTAATATGTATGGGCAATTATTTGCCCAGGTGAAATAAGAAATTGCGTATTTACCTTAGAAAAATTGTTTTTTTAGCTTTGAAAAATCACACTTTAAATGTAAAAGTGCAATTCCCCCTTTTATATTCGGCCGATTCAGTTTAAAATCTGTAAGATTCGGATTTCGGGGGGATTTATCCCCAAGATCTCTCCCCTCCCTTTATATACGGCCTTGTAATTAATTATTGTGTTTCTGAATGCATTTGTAGCCATACTAGCCAAAATCTTGATAAAATGTACTGGCCAAGATTACAGGTATAAATCACGAGGCGAGCTGACAAAATGTACTTGTTGTGCTATGCTTTCGTGTGTAGTTGTGACAATGACCTCTCTCTTTTTCTCTCTCAAAAGAAAGTGAAGGATTTCTGCGATTCTTATATAAATCTATTGTTAGGAGACCTACCACACGGTGGTCACAACTTTCCTTTAGCTACAGTGGCATAAATAGAGAACCTTTCCAAAAACACCATCAGCTAGATCTTGCCGAAGGATTTCTCACTTTTACCATTATTTTAATGAGAAAACCATATATCAAAACTACATGTATTTCACCAAAATTTGGATTTGAAACAATATGCTGTGGCATCAACATAATTTGCATGCCTACTAGTACTGGTAATTTGATTTCTGGAAATTTCAATTTATTTATTCATAACATGATACACATTTGCTGTTTTAAAATGTTCATCTGAGCTAGTGTTGTGCTAAAGAGTAATTTTATGCCCAGCTTTGAATGCACAAGTTCCAGTGGACATTAACTTGGTGTTTTTCACCTCGCCCCCAACCTGCACATCCAGTACATTCAACTTTCAGGAAAGGCTATCGCAATCACGTGCGCCAAAAGTCACCTCTGGCCTCTGTAAAATATTACTATTTTTTCAATTTGAAAAATAGGTAATACAGTCAGTCTACCTGGTTAAAATATATTTTTTTATTGAAAATGAACATCACGTTTGGTCGTGACACAGCCTCCATAAATAGGACCAACTTCACTTTCTTTCTTTTTTTTTTTGATAAATTAAACATTTGTTTAAGTCAAGGTACCACTTATATACTCTCCCATTTCCCGTCTACTCACCTCACCTTTCCTGTCCACCCATATGCAAGTTTTTTTTTCATGTTTTTTTTTTCTTTCCACTTTCACCGCCATCTTTTCGCTTTTCAAGCACTCTTTTGTCATGCACCATGAACAAATGACAGGCCTGTGCCTTGTTGCCTTTGTCACTGTCACTTTCCATAACTCGGTCTTAGTCACCATGGCTATTAAATTTGTACAGTCATTTGGTTTAATTTTGTTTCAAGGGTAATGGTCGAAAGTGAAAAATAAAAAATCGAAATCGGTACATCAAAGACTCTTTTTTGCTAAATATCGAACTTGACACTATTGATTATTGTGCAGTTACCATTGTCAAGAGTTCAACATTTCACCATTTGTCACACACATTTGCAGGTTCTCAAGAAATGTTGACAGTATTATCCAATAAAACTGTTGGCCTTGAGAATAGTTGGCCAATCCATCGTGCAAATATTGTAAAAAAAAAAAAAAAAAAAAAAAATGGCGTCTAAGCGTGAAATCCTGAAATGGATGTAGCATCATTTGAGATAACAAGAAATATCGGATTTATCAAATACTGAACACTGTTATTCGGTTTCGCAATATTGTCTAAAATGTATATTGCAAAATAAAAAATACGTACGTATGTATGCAGTGTATCCAAGACTATATTTTATTTACTGTCCTTTATTTTGCCTTTATTTTGTCCTTTATTCATTGGTCAAATTTTTTGAGTAAACGTGCTTAAAATTACTAGATAAATGTACTGTGTATTGACAATGTGTTCCCTTGATCTCGTTAATCTCAATTTGATTTGATCAAAAATAAACTATGCAGTGATTTCAACTTTCCAGTCAATAGATAACAAATTTATTAAATAGTGGTCAAAGTTAACAATACAAATTTGACCATAATGAATCAACACGAGTTTAAAAAATTGTCACACAAGAAGAATGGTTTAGGAGGATATGGCACCTTCTTAACATGCATCATTTTCTACGAAATGGCATAACATTTTACAAAACTGAAAAATATTCCAAATTCAACATAGTATAAATGGTACATGTTCATATGCGCCCACAATATTGTGTATACTCCAGGGAGTGTCCATTCAATGGGTGTACATATCCATGTTTATGTTAACAACATCAATTGGCATACTGGCATAGTGGCATCATTAACATTGCAAAATGATATGGTCGGTGACCACTGCTAAAGCCCACTCAATTCCATTATTTCATCTTTTAAAAATGGCACGCATATAAATATTTATGAATTACAGCAGGTTGTCGTTTATGAGAATGCTAATAAAATATACGTGTTCAATCACAAGTTTTCGGTTATGCTGGCAGTAACATTTTAGTAATTTATAAAATAATTTAGCATTCAATTTTACAAACCGCAAAGTAGTTTAGCATTTAATGTAGTCTGTAATTTCAGTATTTTATAAGTTATAATTGGCTGAAATTGACCGATTAGTTTTATAAATTTTGCTATTGATTAATTTTAATAACATCCTAATAGCAACTTTATGCAATGTTTAATACTGATGAGATACTTTTCATATAAATCATGTGGGATACCAGTGTAATATTCACATAGCTGGTTTAATTTATTTATTTCCATTAAAATTTATAAATTTTTATAAAGTCATAAATATTATATTCATTAAAGGTTTGGGGCAACATTAACTTGAATTGTCGAGGTTCCTCTGTACATGGACTATAGTTCACTGTTAGGCTAATACAATATAACAGTAAATATTTTTTAAAGAAAATATTTGTTGGGAAGTTGGGTTGTAGTTAGTGTTTTAGGCTTAAATTATTAACTCATTTCGTTTTATTGATGAAACAACTTTCATTTCATATTTTTAATAAGAATACACCGATACCTCGCTTTACGGCCTAGATGCGTTCAGGAAAATTTAGCCGTATAGCGAATCAATTTTTTCTGCATTGTGATTTTCATTTTTCTTCCTTCTTAAACGAAGTTAAACCCATAAGCTGTTTTATCGTTAGCCAAATCCGACCGTGTTTGTTCAAATTGGGGTAACTTATGACATTTTTTGGCCACTTTCTTTAATTACAGCATTTTTTTGGCAGTATAACGAATCATTGTGGGCTGTAAATCAAAAAAGCGCCCTAATTAAAAAGGCCGTTATAGCGAGGTATACGTAGGTGTATGTAGCTTTTAGTAATTTTTTGATTTCCTTCCTTCAACTTCTCCTACAATAGTAAATTGTGATGGAGAACATTACAGTGCATGAAATATCGACAAACTACAAATAATTCTTTATTTTGTTTTAATGAAACTTATAAATATATCCCATCAACGCTTCAACATACCGGTTATTTATTCCCAGCAATAAAATACTTTTGTGATGTTTCTTGAGATGTAAGTAGCAATCTCGCAGATGAAAAACAATATAAAAGAGGAACTAATTACAGCAAACTCGCGATTATCCAAGGATCGGATGGAAACTATATAAATTACCCATATAAATTAAGTAAACCAAGCAAAAAAACCAATTTCGTTGATATTCTTTTCTTAAAAGTAAATAAATCGTGTACTACGAAGTTCAAGCTTTATATTTCTATGAACTTAAGTTTTCCGACCACTTTGGATAAGCAGGAGTTTAAAATGTATGTCAATGGCTTTAAAATATTTTACAATAAATGGTATACTTTTTTTCAGTCGTCACAGTGCGGTAAAATTTTTTCCAACTTGACAGTTTCCATTGCAAATCCCTGTGCATCGTTTTCAAAATCTACCTGAAGGCATGGCCTTTTTGCTAAACTATGTGATTTAGGCGATCCAGGTAGTTTATCACTTGCAGGGTTTGGATTCGTCGTTCGTTTTTTTTCTGTCCATCGTATGTGACGAATTTTTTGAGATAGACTTTTAACAAAGGCATTCTGAAAGGAAGTACACGGGTAAGATTTAACTTAAAAAGAATAATCAAATTTCAAGGACATTTACCCATGGTCTGGTTGGATTTTTGCTGATGATGCTTATGCATGGGTATTTTCTAAAAACTGCTTGTCCAACCTCTTCATAATCGGACCTTGTGGCCATTACACGAGTGGATAGCAAACCATATGCCATTTCTTCCACAAATTTTGCCCATACATCAAATGGTCTTCCATCCTCCATCTTTCTACTGACGTATGGAGATAAGGGCGGTAATATCATGTTGGTTACAGACTAAGTAGAAATAAAAAAACATGTATTAAACAACATATTTCCATCCTTGTTCATATGGATACTCATTCTTTGCAACAGTTTTAAGGAGGCGCTGCTTAGCACAACTAGCTGGCCCTACACCTCTGTTAAATTTGAAGATAAAGTTCCAATCAAAAAAGTAATATTTTATGCATACATTTTCACATTTTCACACATTCTCATTAATTTAAAAAAAATCTACCATGTCAAAGTAAAAAATGACAATCAATTTCAATTGCTAATTTATCAAGCTATTTTAAACAATTTTTATTTTTATTTAATCTCATTTTATTTTGCTGTGAGTGTTTTAAAATTTTACCCATTGAAAGTGATATGGTTGTGATCCCCCTTAAGCAGGTTCTGCTGTACATATTTTAAATATTCTGTTAGTTTACCTGTTCTAGCTTCATTTTTAATTGGTAAATAATGTTATATCATAAGTGTTACAATGTAGAATTTGGAAATTTATCTTTTGGCACTATTTTTTTGCTGCAGCATTTGTCTAAAAAGTAATCAGAACGATAAAACATCACCACTAATTGCTACCTAGCTTGCCAAAAGAAGTACGAATGCAAATTGTTATCTGCAACCTACATGTTTACGGCTTGATCTACAAAGTTAAAATTGCCTATTAGATATTTATAGATTTTGGAGGGCATGAATTGCCAGCGTATTTCGATAGCCCCTACTATTTAGAAATACATCATGTGCATACCTCTGAAACCCTACTGGGAAAATAAAGTGGACTGTGGTCATATGTTGTTCTGTCGACTGCAGCATTATTTGAGGTAGACGATTCAGTATCTGTTATCCTAAGGATGCATTCTTCAAAAACTG
Source organism: Julus scandinavius (assembly GCA_034696685.1). Classification (NCBI taxonomy): domain Eukaryota; kingdom Metazoa; phylum Arthropoda; class Diplopoda; order Julida; family Julidae; genus Julus; species Julus scandinavius. The sequence continues at coordinate 684 of JAQGAE010003420.1, read as the reverse complement.
TAGAATTCTGTTGATAAAAATATAAGGCCAATTATTATAAAAGCAGCAATACAACTAAAAAACAAATTAAATTGAAATTCAAGCAATCTTACATCTGATGGCCATTTCCTGGCTACTGCTAGAATCATAAATGGTTTTTCTGAAAATGCTTGGGCAATTTCCCAATCATCAATTACAGTTCCATCTTCTTCCAAAACTATGGATACATCATCATCAACATGTATACAGAGCTTTTCCTTAGCTAAAAAACAATGTTAAGAAAATAAAAAAATTATGAAATAATTTCGTATCTCTAGAATAAATTCAGTCGACATACCTTTTTCAACTAATTCTTCAAAACTTCCAGCCATCACTGCCCTTCTTACACTTCTGTCTGGTATTGTAATTTTAAATGCCTTCATGTTTCTATTAGTTTAGTCCTGTAAGAAATGAAATTTCAATGATGTTATACAAATGGTATTATTGTTGTTATTATTATTATTATTATTAGATGAAGCCTACCCGGGTTGCAATGGCATTTTTTTTAAATTAAATTTTAACCATGATATTGCTGCAGAACTTTATGATTTTTGTGTTGCATACACTCTATTTTATTGAAATAAATGTACTGTTTCTGACGGATTTCGATACTATGTATTTGTTTTATAAACTGTATATATTGCATATTCATTTTGCATATATAGG
>JAQGAE010003419.1:0-14803 GCA_034696685.1 Julus scandinavius | reverse complement strand
CGACAAATAATTTGTTTGTTATGCTGGTTTGGTTGGGGCAGGTTAATAAAAAACTGGGTTTCTATAAAATTAAAATAAATAATCGTAACATTATTATATAATGGAATTTAATGAACATCTGCAAAATTGGCATGTCGGCGAAATGTGTCTAAACTATTGAACATTAAATTACAGAAATCGATTTTATGCCCAAATGTTATACACATTTGAATATCAATAGCCTTACAAAGGGTGTCATCATCCTAATAATTTTAATCATACATTTGTATAAATTTCAGTTTTAATTGGTGGGACTATTAAAAAAAAACAAGTTTGGCGTTAATAATGTGCATACTAATCGGATTATTTGTATCATGAGTATGGCATTAACTAATAACACTCAAGTGTTTGATGCGTAGTCTGATAGGATAATTACATTTCTAATGCTCTAATTATATACACTGAAGTGTAAGTCAGTATCTACAGAAAGCAACAATGAGAAATTCTGGACAATAACAAATGCTATTTTTTGTTTAAATTCTGTAATTTGTAAAGATAAATCCGATTTAGCTTAAAAGTAGACAGTTTAGTTCAAAAGGCATAGTTTTACAGATTAATATATGTACTCATCCCCTAAAAGCAGCGCAAGCTCACGATAGGTCATGCGTTATGAACTAAAGGATATATTTTGCCGCAGGCTCTGAAAAAGCCCAAATTCTCAGGTGCAACTTTTAGTCGTATAGGACAAGGTGATTTTCGCTCTATTTACACAATTAAGTTTTTTGGGTAATGGAAACCCAAATCAGTATGTCCACGTATCATCTTGAAATTACTCCTGCTTCTTATGATATCCTTCACACCATGCAACAAGCCTGCTCGTGCGAGCACGGTGGTTCCTCCCAACGGACTCAATGGGGTTTCTTCGGTTTGCAAGAGAGGTTTGATTACCTTGAGGTTATAATTAAGTACTTAGAAGGTAAAAAGAGTTTCAATATTTTGCGTTCACCCGTTTTTTTCTTCTCTAAAACACGAAAATTATGGGTTACATTTAAAAGCAAGTTTTTCTGATCATTTTGCACTTTGCATGCATAGACTGTTTTGTCAGAATCCATTCATAAAAAAACAAATTTGCCAAGTTTTTAAGTTACTCAAATTGAGCATTTGTCCAATGATCGTCTTAGAATTAATAAATGTAAATCCATCGTATTTTTATGCATTGTAGTCTACAACAGCACTATAGTAACAGTATGGTAGCTCTTGCCTGATGAAAAATCTCTTCGACTGTTGTAAATTCTATTGAACATATGGTTACTATGACAGATCTTATTGATTATAGCTAAATCTTACCTGAAGAATATAACCTCTTGCGTAATCTTCATAGCCCCACCCAAATCCATGCAGCACTTGAAGTACTTCTTCGTGTTGCAATACGGAGAAGAGCCGATCCAGCAGGATCTTCAGCCGAATAGGTGTTGCCTGACAACCGTACAACATCAGACTAGCAATGTCGAAGACAATGTTGGGTTGGACAATTTCCACTTGATTGCAGTTGTACAAGTGTCGGAAGCCCAGTTTATCCAGTGCTAGAAAAGAACAAAAGTAAAAAGAAACAAATTAACGATCAATTCCAATGACACTCTTAGCTAGCTTCACATTATTTAACATTCAAGGTCCATTTGCCATCCTCCTAATCTATTTAGCAATTAATTTTTCAATAATTACATGCAAAGACAAGTTATGAAATACATTAATACCTGTCACGAAATGGCTGGACAGCTAAGATCAAAGGCTGAATCACCAACAGCATATATCAATGTATGGCGATTCAGTCTTTGGTCTCGGCTGTCTAGACACTTCTTGACAGCAGCCAGTGTCTAGATAAGTTTAAATAAACGTTATCATGGAAGAGGTACTTATCTCATTATATTTCTTAGTACTTATTACCTTCATTGGTAAACAGTGCTGTACCTTTTACTATGTTTGGACATAACATCAAGTGAATATGTATGGATACATGTACTATGACTACTTATGAACAAGTATGCCATAAATGTCTAATTTCTGATATATTCATGTACATTTATGACCATTTATGGACAAGCATGCCATTATGAGTAAATATGACCATAAATGTCTATTTTCTCATTTATCAATGAACATGTATGACTATTTATGGACAATGTCATATGGATCTGTAAACCCAACTTAATGTGACAATTATAAATTTTCCACCTGGGTTAAAACAAAGATTCTCAATTTGATGGAAAACTTAAAAAAGCGGATTTTGACTAAAGCAGTTAAGTTATAACAGATTTTGACTTTGATAACGTATTTTTTTGTGCTGGAGATGGACAACTTGAAGTAAAAACAGCTCGTCACCCTGCTTACATTGTTCAGTGTTTTACCTAAGCAGATGGAAAATTTCAATTAGTTTCTTTTGATTATCGAATGTCATAGGTGAAGATGTAGGGCCTAGTCATTGCGTACAGGACAATGTGGGATTTCCACAAGAGCAATGAAGTGTTGTTTTTTTTCTTCTGTATTTTTTTTTTGAACATGGCCTGTCACCGTGCGCAATTTCGCGTCGGCTGTGAGCAGCTTACAGCCGCCTTGTTGAGACTTAATTTTCCTTTGTCTTCACTTGATCAAGTTCAGCTGCAGCCAGACAATACCTTACTAATTACAGGTTTTCTAAACTCTTCTCTTTCGAAGCTGTCACACGCGTCAGGGGAAATTTACTGCAAATGCCCAGCCGGGTTGAGACAAACCCTTGGCGTACCCCTGCCCACGGTGAATTATAATGCCCTCTTTGCACATTGCCAGTACTTTCCTATATAGTCACTATATGCTATTCACACCTCCTTATTTCTGCTTGTTTACTACATGCAAGAGGCCTAGTTTTTCAGCAGTCCAGGCAGGTGATATTTAGCCAGCTTGACTTTACAGGACAGGCAGTGTTGTCAAACACTTACGTGCATGCAGTAATAAAACTCAAATTAAACTTTTGAGGATTGATGAAGGGGTATTTTAGAGTTTAGAACGTTGCTCCTTTTTGGATCTTAAGAAAAATGACATTGGAATAATTTTCAATTAACTTTTTTTTGGTATTTTTTGTTGTTATTCATGAATGGTCGTGATGTTTGTGGTTCGAGGAAGGGTTATTGAATGGTTATATCCTAGTTTCCTAGAAATTAATCATAACTTGTGTTTTTATTTTAAATGACCTATTAATTAGTCTGTCTCGTCGCTGTAGAAAATAGCTTTTAAAGAGTTTTATTTAGCAAATGTGAGCTTTTTTTATTCATCTTAACGTGCCATCTTCCAAGTATTAAAATGAAATGAGGCTTGTTACATGCATAATGGTCATCATTAACTGCTTTTTAGCTTCTATTCACTCAAATTGCAGAGTAACACCTGCCATCCCTGCAGAATAAGATTCCGTGCGATGACCTTTCACCCTGCAGCGTGTTTTAAAAGCTGGTAGCTGGCCATAATTTTGATGACACCTGCACGCACTACCCTTAATTAATTTTCATGACAAGTTTTTGCTCAATGTGAAATGACAAATGCTCTCTTGAAACAAACCTTTTAAAAAACATGATACAACACGTCTACCGGCTTTTAAAAGTGTAATTATTGGTAAATGCAAAATATAATTTACGCACGCAATTTTTACAAATTCTTTAAGCTGGTTTATCTTAATTTACATCCTGGTTCCCATGTAATGGTGTTTATCATCTTATTCATTTCACTTGCGGAAATGGAACTTATATGCCAGACATACTTATTTTTACGTGGTGCTATGTTTACATTAAAAGTATATAACGTACAGCATGATTAAGCCATCTTGTGACAAATTTAGTCTGTACTCGCAGTGGAATTCTGGAACCAAGTTGGCTAATGCTCTGTAAATTGTAAATTTATACTAAGTTTAATATGAATTTAATATGATACTATGCCAGATTGGTACATTCCAGAAACTTTGTAAATGTAATTCTGTACTACAGAATGTTTGTATCTGTTATTCTGTACTACAGAATGTTTGTATCTGTAGTTCTGTACTACAGAATGTTTGCATCTGTAGTTCTGTACTACAGAATGTTTGCATCTGTAATTCTGTACTACAGAATGTTTGTATCTGTAATTCTGTACTACAGACCGTTTGTATCTGTAATTCTGTACTACAGAATGTTTGTATCTGTAATTCTGTTCTACAGAATGTTTGTATCTGTAATTCTGTACTACAGAATGTTTGTATCTGTAATTCTGTACTACAGAAACTTCGTATCTGTAATTCTGTTCTACAGAATGTTTGTATCTTAATTCTGTACTACAGAATGTTTGTATCTGTAATTCTGTACTACAGAATGTTTGTATCTGTAATTCTGTACAACAGAATGTTTGTATCTGTAATTCTGTACTACAGAATGTTTGTATCTGTAATTCTGTACTACAGAATGTTTGTATCTGTAATTCTGAACTACAGAATGTTTGTATCTGTAATTCTGTACTACAGAATGTTTGTATTAGTATTTCAGAATTATTCTATGCAGTTGAAAGCATATTGTATTTCTCACCACATCTAAATGTATATTATAACTATTTTCTGCATTTTTATATTATCACAAGATTACATTTCGTGTAACTCCATTACAATTTGTGCTGTGCACAAAACATAAATATACATGCAAAACAAATCGAAAGTGGACAGCTTGACATTCTCTTGCGAATTTAAAAAAAACAACAACTTATTAGCGAAATTTATTGGAAGCTATTGAAATAATTTTCAATCAAAAGCTGGATAAGTGGCACATGTATGCAGACATGTTTTCACAGTTCCAAACGAAAACAATGGTTTCGTACCGTGCAAGCAGCACACTTGTAACCCTTTGCCTCCAGAAGTAAGATCCACAACGACACTCCAATAACGAGGTAATTAAGTTTTGTTCTATTGTTTGGATTGGTCGTCATGAAGGGTTGTGTCAAACTAAACAACTGTTCCCATCTGTGCGCGAGGGTTGTCAGTCCATAATTTATCGAGGGATTAATTTATGGCATTTGGAAACAAGTGCAGTCACTTCCTGTATAACTTAACCAGCCACTCGAGCTAATCAGTGGTGGACTTTTGCAATGGCAACACACGGGCTGACTGCCACTCAACCATGGGCTCGAATCTCAGGGGAGCATGACTTTACATAGCGATGAGCTACGCAAATGAAAACAATTCACATTTCTCGCCTACGATATTAGTAAACCATATGGTGAAGCAAAAAAAAAACCATTTGAAACAGTCCGTCAAGCTACACTCATCGACATTTTGACATTGCCATTTGCGACTGCCATCAGATTATTAATGATTCTATACTTTTGTGAGGGTCTTGCACGAAAGATTGTTTATATGTACACTCGTGTCTACTACGCTGGGGTCTCAATCATGACATTCTGTAAACAAAAATATCTTTTGCCACAGGTTGACATGTATTTCAGATGTTATACTAATAATGACACTTGGAATGCCTTAATCAAAGTATGACAGTCTGTTGACACTAGTAAGGTAACATGCCACCATTTTTAAGGTGGATAAATGTATCCAATGTACAGATACTTGCTAGATTATTTTTTTGTTTGGCTTTTCGGTAAATTTTTGAAATTTGACATGATTAATGCCTATATAATATGTGTCAAATTTCAATACATGCTGATGAGAAGTTGCATGTCCAACACTAAAAAGGTGTTTCGAAACTGAATTGCAACACAAGTTACATTATTCAGTTATCAGTTTTACTCAGTTTTGTATAAAACTGAGTAAATCCCCATGGTGTCCATTTTAGCCCAGAACCCCCTCCCCCGTTATAGACGTCTTTATCTTTTTATGAAAGTAGTGTCCCGAAAAATTTTCGAATATACGATTACAACACTGAAAACTCAAAATGTGCAAAAAAGCACACATAAATGTGTAAAATTACTTATATATGCAAAATAACACATTTGAATGTCAAAATGTGCCAAAATAGGTAATTTTACACATTTTGGTGTGCTTTTTTGCACATTTTGAGTTTTCAGTGTAAGACCAGTCCTATCAATTTTCAACTACCCGTCTCGCTGCCAACCGACGACATTTTTTCAGATTTTTCTGATTAACGGAAATTTCTTGACTTCGAAGGGAAATTCCAGCATAAAACTGGGTTTCTTTCCCGAGGTTTTAAAAATTAAAGTACATTTAAAACACTGGGGACATATTTCTTCTGATATCCATTTTCCCATTCACTGACTTTTAAAACTAAATTAAACAGAAAATGCAAAACTGAAAAACACCATCATAAGCAATGATGGCTTTCCCCTCCCCCTGTCCACATGGTATCCACATGTTATTAGCCGACCCTCTTGAAGACGTGCTTTTTGAATAGCCCCAAAGCTGGCTCTAACATCAGGAGGGTTTTTAAATCTGTTTCGTGTATTTCTTTCTAAAATATACCAATTTCATCACTACAAAATTTATATACATTTACATTTCATGAACCAAGATACGTGAATAACCAAGCGAAAATATTTTAACTTTTAACTTAGGCCAATAGATCATGCGGTCACACTGCTTTTCAACTGTGGACTTTGCACTTTCCAAATAAGACAACACAACCGAGAGAGGTCCAAGGGTTATGAAGTTGTTACATAACGCTTAACCCAAGCCAGATGGAAAAATTGTTAAGCCTCGTTCAGTTGTCTAACCGTTGTCTGCCAGTAAACATGTATTTAATCGCGTGGATTCAACTAATGTTAAAGTGTACACGTAAGTTAAGATGTATTATCTTATAACCAATAATGTTATTTTAATAACGAGTATAATTAATGTTAAAATTCCATTCTGGAATTCTTTGAAACACTAAACTTTTGTCTTCATTGTAAAAGCGTGCAAATTAAACACGATTCCTCCCATGTAATGTACTTGTCGTGGCAACGAAATTTAAGCGATAGCAGTCCATGTAAAATACCACGAAACTGGTAATAATACCTTCATGATATGAAAAAATGGGTTCTAATTAATATTAATTTGAGCTCTTCAGTAATAGATAGTACATAAAAATGCGCAAAAACAACGTGGTAATTAAAGGTCAGGCAAACCTTAAAGAATCATTAGCTGGTATAGAACGAAATTATTTTATCATGTGTGACCTGTATGATTATCAAACCTGCAAGTTAACCCAACAAAATCAGGGTTAATAATTATATGTTATGAAATCATGTTCATTATATTTTCCCAGTTGATTGAGCCAGACATTGGATTTGATTGTCACACACGTGATGAAACAAACTCACACGCACACTGTGATGTTGTCTATTCATGTAAATAAGGTTATCTGTGACCTCAAAATGGTTATATACGATCATAATTATGTAATTGATATTGGCACTATAATATTTTAATTGCTGTATCGACATTTGTTGACTACCTTCATCATGTCTTCCATTGTTTCTTTATATTCGCATTACACAAGTTAATTTTATTGGGATTGAATGCATTTAAAAATTAAAGGATTTTGATTTTCTAAATCAAAATATGGTAATATGCTCGAATTCTGGACGATTTCCGTTACAGAGTGTCCAGTAAATTTTTTGGAAAAAATCACGGATTCCAAGGCTCGTTCTTTACATTGTCAAGGACTATTTGATAAATGAGTCAGACATTTTTTTTGTTGGAATTTCTAAAGAATTTTATCGATGAACAGAAATTTCCTGACATGAAACGGACATTTCAGCATAAACTGATTTTTTTCACACAATCTTCAAGCATAATTCCCGATGTTTTCGTGATAAAATTCAAGCACATTTACCGAATTTCAAGGCTGTTGGATACCATACGAATACATCTAAAAACTAAATGCTTTTGATTCCTTAAAGCAACATATGGTAATATGCTCGAATACTGGACAATTTCCATTACAGGGTGTCCAGTAAGTAAATTCGCTGGAAAAAAAATCAAGGATTCCAAGGCGCTTTCTTTACATTTCCAAGGAGACATCACACGACTAATTACCACAAATTCATTACATTTCCAAGGACCTACCACAAGACTAATTACCATAGTGTTTCTAGAGAATTTTAATTTTTTTAAATTTTTGTTATTTTTATAAAGACACCATGTTTACAGAGTTTTGGAGCAAGTTTTTCAGTAGTCACAGTGGAAATGCGTGCTATAGATTCTGGAAGTTGGGGTGCACCCACTTCCTATAACCATTCGTGCAGCTATAAAAACCGGCCAAATTACGGGATGCAAACGCTACTAGTTAATTTGTGTGTGTGGCTGTGACACATGCAGAGTGACCCTCGTGACCGTTTCATGCTGTTTATGCTCGTAATTGACTGGTCCAAACCACCGTGCCAATGCATAATTACCGTGCATGCGGACAGATTTAATGTGATTTTTAAATCTGCGCTCACACACACACACGCTATGTGTTAATGCAGTTCGTCCGCAATATAGTGCCATTCATGCATGCGAATATGTCAGCCGATGAAAAGGGCTCCGCCCAAAAGTACATTCTTCACGCAATCGTATTCTCCCAAAAGCCCGGGTGCTGAAAGGCAAAGTTCACCGGGATCACCGGAAGACAGAGGTAGAAATACCACCAAGGGCAGGGGGGCGAAACATCACCTTATGCAAAAATGACTGCCAGTGATAATGTATGAATGAGGCCATTGTTCGAGGGATATGGATGCCCCTTGCAAGCAGGAAAAAGGACACTTATCCCAGAGCGTGTATGTTAGTTACACCGAAGCTAAAATGCCACTTAATTTAAAACTAATAATTGCACCATGCTGTTTTGTCAATATTGGTTCACGGGTGTTAGCTTTGTTGTAGCTGCGAATCAGGTGATGGTGTTGACCCGTTTCCATCCTGTGCTATACAGGCGTTCTTTTGGTGATCTTTGACCTGTTCTGGGGGTATCTTAGTCGTGCACTTTTTTTTTTGACAGAATTAGTTTTAACCTGCCTTCATGAATGATGGTGTTTGCATCCTTGGGTGACGACCCTTGTGTTTATTACTGCAATTACTAAAATGATGGCGGTTTTGTGGCTGTATAATGTTGAACAATTCCGTGTTGGTACATACCGGGTAGTTGTAGGAGGTATTCGGCCACGAACTGTATCATTTGTACACAATTAGAACTCCCCCCCCTTTTTTTAATCTGTTTGGTATTTTAAGTGTGAGCCATTCAGGTTTTGCAACTTTTGTTGAATTTCAAATTGAAGTTGTGAGCGAGGTCGATGCTGGGTGAAGGGGGTCAGCTAAAATTGACCCCCTTCATCCCTTTTGGAAATGTAACCTGCAAATGACGGAAAAAAATGTTTTGTAACATGTTTTTGCACATGTCTTCAAATTCAAGATCATTGTGAAGTGTTCTTGACGTGTTACATAAACCTAAGTTTTAAAATCTTTTTTTTTGCATCGTTGTGTAGCAACACATGTTCATATCCAATTTCAAAATATGGCAGTGGCTAATATCTTGAAAATATGGAAGATGAACTTGTACAAATCAAAAGATGGCCATTACATTCCTGATACATCCAAGTCGTATAAGGCTGTTCAATCACGCTCTACATGTATTGTTGATGCAAGATGGCGTGCTTGATGAGTACTTGTATGATGCATGTCCAACCTCAACTGGCAGCGCCATCTAGTGGTAGATTTAACTTTTTTGGAGTTTCAAGTTTTACAGTAATTTACAGTATGTTGTTTAATATTGTTGTTAGGATTGGAAAACCTTCCTCATTAAATGTGTATAGAATATGAATACATTGGCATTCCAAGTGATTCAGGGCTAGATGTGTAAAAGGTTACAACTGACATTCCTCCTAATTCATCCCTAAAACCAAGTCATACAATGAAAATCTCATCCTGAGTTCACCAAGTATAATGGATACTGCACAGCACTGTAGTTTAGTAATAACCACATGCTCATTTTCTGACTACAGTATAGTTTTAAACGATGCAAAATTGTGTTTTCAACCCAACACAGCTGGCTTTTTCAACAGTTTACCCCTTTACTTCCCGAGCGCAAAAAGCAGCCACCAGCAGCAGCTGAAGCGTCCTCTAAATGGTGTTTTCCGAACAAAACATTTCTGGAACCAAATAAGTCTCGAGAAAGTTTGAAAAAAACAGGGACTGCTTGATTGATGATCTTCGCAGAAGGACAGAGCAGGTTAGAAGGAAAAGAAGCGTAAAAAATAAAAGATTATAAATTGAGTGTTGTGAAGAAAACATGTTGCACGTGCATGCAGCAGGCTGAAATGGGTCCTGTAGTGAAGTAGTTTTTGAAGTGCGTGGCGAGATTCAACGGACAGGGGTAACGCACTGCACGCGTATTGCCGACGGACATCAGTTGCGTTTGATGGGTACACGCTCGATATATAAAGAAGTTGCTCTTGGGGGCTAAATAGATCATGCGTTTGCCACAAAAGCATCAGCTCTCCCTTCTTCTTTTCATGGACAGAACTTAAGATATGGCTGCGTGCTAGTCGCAGGAAAAAAACAACTAACCCAACTATGTTGCTTTAGTCATTTATTATCCACACTTTTTTTGAAAGCGGCATGACGCAGCCCAAAGTACATTTCAAACCAATGGCACCTTAGCTTGTGATTAAAAAATTCTTGTTTAATTTTGTCTTAGCAATATTGGATTGCATTATATACATGAGGATATGTGCTCTTGGTATGGAGGATTCATAAATGATGACTTTCATTGCAGTTTAAAACAGATTAACAGGGTGTACAGTATATTTTCTGGAAAAAATTCAAGGATTCCAAAGCTCATTCCATACATTTTAAAGGACCCAACACCCGAATAACTGCCTTCAAAAGAACCAGACATTTTTCTAGAGAGGTTTATAAAAATTCTTGTTTAATTTTGTCTTAGCAATATTGGATTGCATTATATACATGAGGATATGTGCTCTTGGTATGGAGGATTCATAAATGATGGCTTTCATTGCAGTTTAAAACAGATTAACAGGGTGTTCAGTATGTTTTCTGGGAAAAATTCTAGGATTCCAAAGCTCATTCCATACATTTTCAAGGACCCATCACCCGAATAACTGCCTTCAAAAGAACCAGACATTTTTCTAGAGAGGTTTATAAAAGAACTTGTTTAATTTTGTCCTAGCAATATTGGAATGTGTTCCTTAAATAATTATGCATCTTTGTTCTTGGAACTGAGGATTCATCTGATTTAACAGGGTGTCCAGTATATTTTCTGTGAAAAATTCAAGCACATTCCAAGGATAATTGATGACTTTCATCGCAGTTCATAACAGATTTAATGGGGTGTCCAGTATATTTTCTGGGAAAAATGTAAGCATAATTCCCAACTTTTTAGAAGCGATAAAATGTAAGCACTTGTAGCGAATATCAAAGCTGGCAGACACCCTGTATTATTTGTGCACCTACTAAGCTATACTGTAACTATCTGTAAAATGTACTACTGTAAACTTTTGAAACTCTTTTGTTTAGACATTAAAACGTTAAGAATGTCACTTGTATAGCAACACAATATCACTGGAAACATTCAGGTATTCCGGAAGTAACCATACAAATTTAGATTCCATTTGGTGTAATGTACATATCTAACCAAAACTAACCAATATCATAGCTCAATTTGCATGCAAATGTTTGTAGTGTTGTTTTTTTGCAGAGTCCTGATCATGTTATAATTTGCTGCATATAAAGTGCATGTACTGCATATGCAAAAAAAAAATAAAAAAAAAATGTGGAAACAAACTTCATGTAATAAGTAATCTTATTTTGTTTGGTGGGGGGAATTGTCTTAAGGTTAGTTTCATCCGGTGTTATTTGATTATTTTTGCTCCATTCACAATATACTGCCGATAATTTGAAAAGACGAAGCAATGAAACTGTGATTACAAGATCCAATATATGAAATTCCCAAATGATTGCTTGGCTTCATTATATCGGGTCGTTTGAAAAGCTCCCAGGGACTGCTTTGATGGATAGTTAGGTCCGACTCTACTTGTGATTAATGAAGCTAATTATCATTTGTGCGGCTTTTTTTAGTCCTGCAATTCTCACTTGGATTTCATAATTAAGCCATGGAAAGTTATCCTCTGTCCCAAAGGATGTCTATAATTGTTGACGTTGGCACACGAGTCTTTACACGATAAGCCAAATCTCATCTAAGCTAAACACGTGTGCTCTGGATAAATCTGCTGACAACTGTCACGATGCCACATGTGATTGGATCCCAAATTAGGCGAGTGTTGGATTTTATACATTGGCTGCCAGTTATTTACTTGTTAGTTTTTTTTTCTTGTATAGGCTGCAACAGCAGGCTTATATACATGGGACGGAATGTCAGTTTAGGAACCAACATGCTACCACTATTAAGCCACAATGCCTTATGACTGGTTCTGTTTAACCAGGCAGTAAATATCTACAAAACAGTACAGCATGCTGAAATTTTTTCATCTTTACTACTGTTTATGTTTCACTGTGGGTTGGCATCTACCAGTTTCGAATGATATAATTGATCTTAACTGTTGTGGAGGTTATCAAATGAGGGAAGGTGGGGTTGCAAAATTATCTATAGGTACTGTGAGTCATAAAAACGTAGAACCCCCAAAAAATCACAACTTCGGGGAAAATGCTTCGATTTAAATGAAATTTGACGCTTGCTTAGAACAATAGTGTAGGAACAAAAACGAATTATAAAATGTGCTCAAAATATTCTCTGGTGGCCTTTACACAAGCCCGGAGTCTAACGCGCCGTTCTTTGATTGACGAATCGATTGTACGCTGGTCGAGTTCAATCCATGTTTTCTTAATTCGTAGTTTCAAGTCTTCGATTTGTAAACCTTTTCCTGGAGAACTCCCCAAATTTTGTAGTCCACTGGATCAAAGTCCGGACTGTTTGGTGACCAGTGGTTGGGATCGATGAACTGTGGCGTTTCCAGTTGTAGCAGTTAAAAAGCCAAAAAATCCGAGATTTTTGTCGCATGTCTGGAAGACATTTTTTTTTGTTCCTGCACTATTGTTCTATGTAAGTGCCAAATTTCATTTAAATCGAAGCATTATTCACGAAGTTGTGCTTTTTTTTATAGGGTTCTACTTTTTTATAACTCGCAGTGTGTATAACGGTGTGCTTCATTATATTAATATGCTCAAGGTTTTAACTTGTAATTGAATTTTGTGGGTAAAATAAGCGTTTAAAATGTAATTACTTTACCAGGGTATTAGTTTTGGGTGATCAGATCAAGAATAATGTAAATACAGCGAAGTAATATTCCTAATAATTGAACATAACGATTCCTTATTTTTTGTATGAAATGACAAAGAAAAATCATCAATTTCAGCCCCTTTTGTGTTCTTCATATTTATTTTTTTCCGTTTTCAAACTATTTAAATTGGCCCTGGGATATGCATGGCAGAAGTGTATAGTTTTCCCAAGAAACCACCGCATTTTTTGTGGCTACTCTAATGAAGCGGCTAGCCCACCTTGCGTTTCGAGTGCTGCTTATTACAAGTAAAATTAACGTGAAAGTGGTTTTCAACATTTTTATATGTAAACTTTGATGCAAGGTGTAATGGAATTTTAGGAATGCATGACGACCATGAAACTGATAGCTTCAACAGGCGTAAAACCATCTCTAAATTTGATCAGATAATGTAGAAAAACAATTCGTGACACCAACACGAAAACTTGTGAGGCAAATTGCAAAGTTTTCTCATGTTTTTTTAAAAATAAAAAAAAATTTGTACCCCCATGTCATGACATGCTAAAGCACAGTAATTGAACAGATTCCAAGTATATGAATTTTAATTTCCATCAGACATTTTTTTTTGTTTCGATCCGTTATTTGCACACAAAAAAGCAGAGTTTAACATGCCAAATTTACTCCGGTGAAATGACGACTGATGCGAGGGGTTATTTCAAATTAATTTCATCAGAGTTTACCCCAAACCTCCAGCATGAAAGTACAATACTCAGTAACCCAAGCCAACTTAATAACAACTCATATTTTACAAAAGAAATACTGATAATACATTATTTTTTTTTCGATCTGTGCATGGGCAAAAAGATGGAGAACCTAATTTTCAATCAAAGAGCAAATAATCGGTAGAGATAATTTGCAGTCACGACATGCATCGCAGCCGGTAATTCACACACACATTTCATTGCCAATGGTGCAGACAACAAGTTTGGTAGCACATACATTAAATCCCCTCGTGGCCTATCACAACATTCCAATCTGTCACAACAATCACAAACATGATCGCAGCCTCGACACGCTGCTATTCCTCCTGCAAAACCCGAAGGAACGGATAAAAAAAATCGCTCTTGTTATCTCACTAATTTGCTATCTGCTGTAGACCAAGGAACTACGGTGATTGATAGTGGTAACCCAATTTCGAGACAAAGTGTGCGCGCAATGAACAAACTGCGGGAGAATTTCATCTTTAGCACCCAGCAGTTTGGGGTAAAAAAGGTGTGATTTGCTGTCGCTCTGGCATTGATCATCTTCAAATGTTTCCTTTGAACCTGGTCAATAACTGCAATAAAGTACAGGCCTTTGATTATTTATATATTCCTGTTATATTGGATTTACCTGTGAAAGAGCAGATGTCCTGGAGGAGGGTTCATCTCCATCATACTCTTACGTTTTTACCGTTATCAAGCACCATTTATACTCATAGTCAGGTTGTTCTGTGTTTTTTGTGTGTGTGATGTGGCCTACTATTCTGATGTTAACGACAGTGCTGCTTGATGCAAGATTTGAGATGTGGAATGGTGCAGGTTTTAAACTAACATCTATA
>JAQGAE010003418.1:0-14804 GCA_034696685.1 Julus scandinavius | reverse complement strand
TAACTTATGTTATAGCTCTTGAAACGACTTCGTTTTTATAGGTGAGGGGAAGGGGGTGAAGCCTCTCGACTCAAGGAAACTGCTTATTTATGGGGCCGGCCTAATGTGGACCACAACACAAACACGGCGAGAAAATGTGATTCATTATTAAATTCTTCCATCCGCTTGAAAGTTGCCAAAGGGTACCGAAATATTGCCCCAGTGATTAGGTACCCTCTAAATGCAATTGCACCTTGCAAAAAAAAGTATACTGATGTTAGTATGGTTAGCTTGGATCTTACAAACATGCGATAATTACTCTCGATAGAAATAATAACACGCTAATAAACGCACACGCATGAAACATACATGTATGTATCACGAATTTACCAAATATCTACTGCTTGTCAAATTAGGAACGTTCACAAATCGATGGCTGCTAAGCAGCCAGATTTGTTAAGGTCGATTACCAACATTCTGCGAGTGTAACAGAAATGCTCCACTCTCTAAATTGGGACACGTTGAGGTCCACACACACAAACATATGGGGTTATTCAAACGTTTTAATCTTCCTCGTAATTCAAATATATTAACGCCTAACGACCACTATAGGAGTAAAACATAATCACTCAAATCCTTTGACCGAGCTTCGTGCCAAGACGGATGCTTACTATTGGTCCTTTTTATACATGCAATTATAGACGATGGAATAGCTTTCCTGGCGAAAGTCCAGATTTAGTAAAAATTCAATTTAACAATGATGTCGAAGTCGCTACTGACGTAGTATAGCATTCTCCTGAAATGATTGGGTACAACCCCCTACCATATGGCTGACTGTAGGGTACTGAGTTGAATTGAATTGAATCTAACCTATCTAGTACATGATACTACTTTGAATGATCCATACACTATCATTGCTTTACTTACAGTATATAACTGACCATATCCAAATACGTTCTGGTATTATTTAGTGTTCAAACATACCATGTTATGTGGTAGACCGCCATGTATAGTCAAGTACTGTACAAGTCCCATCCAATTGTGAACTAATTGCGTCTTGACATGCCATTACATGTATCCACATTCATGCATATTTGTTTGATTGGTATCTATAAATTTGAAAGCGGAGTCAGCTATAGAAATACTCCAGCAAATTAACATACCCAATCTGGTTTTTGTCCACCAGGACCCTGTAATAATGGATCCAAGTACCAATAAAATTACACTACACAAATAGCGTCTCTATAACCTTACCGAATAGTATGATACCCGTTATACGATTACCAAGTATACGCTTTATCACATCCAAGTTTTACCGTAAAAGAGAGAAAATGTATATGCAGCCTCGTAAAAAAAATAAACCGAAACGATTTCACCTTAATCTCGCTTCAGGACCAATAAAAGTAGTTTCGTTACGATATTTGCCCGGTTCTGCCTCTACAACGAACTTTCAGACTGCCCTTCTCGTTCGCGACCTGGGATTAACCCGATTTCTCCGCCGCGCACCATTTGCACAAAACTCGTTAAAACAATCATAAATGTTCGGCCATTAAGCGAAAAACGAATGAAAATAAATTCAATGCGAGAGGAGGACACTTACCTGAATCGAAAAAACGAGGAGGAACGAAACAACGGCAGGTGAAGAGGAAGGCGACTGCACCACGAGGCTAGTCTCAAAACGAGATTCATCATTTAGAATTGTAGGAGATTCTAAAACACGTGCAATTCTAAAATCCTAACTAGACAAACATGCGGAAGATCAAGATGGTTTGGGATCTGAGCTTGCCTTGTCAAGGCCAGGATTCTAATATTGAAACAGCGGTGGGGGGGATTTCAAATATGAATTAGTAAAACAGTTATATAAAGTATTACTTAGTTTGGAATTTCATTACCCAAATACCATTGAAGTTACGAAGAATTATAATTAAAGGAGTGTTTGTCAAAGTTGATATTTCAGAATGCGATCTCGAATAAATTAAGCTATCTTACTGATGATGGTTGGGATTTTTATCGTAATCCGAGACGTCCCTTGATCTCACACTAGGGCTAAATCGTGACAAACGGTATTTCGACTTTAATCAAATATGGGAGCATGGGCCTTGGTGTAGTTTTCAGTACGCCTTCTGGTGGCAAGTGAAGAACAAAAAAAAAATTGTTGGGGGTGAATTATGACGTACTCGTAATGGCCAGCCCTATTCCTTTCAAATTGCAGTAATTTTGCGTGCCGGCTTATTTGCGGTATCGACTCAAGTGTATATTAAAAATCATAAATTTGCCGTCCTGATTTACGCGACTCAATATCGGCCTCCCTCGCCATTTTCCCCCTCGAATAAATCGCCAGCGAAATGCAATATGACGTGACCCCGAAGTTGAACTCCGGGTTGGCCCCTTGGAGGCAAGGGGGAGCCACGAGCGCTAATAACGCAAATGCTTATTAGAACCAAAAACACAATCCCCTTAAAACGTTACGCTGGTAACACCTTCAACTTTAATGAAAATCCTGGAAAGACAAAAAGAAGGAAATATACAACCGGAACGAGGGTCATTCGATAATTACGATTGCCACGAGTTGACATTTGACCCGACCACAGGGTATCGGTAGCCACCTGGTGCCGGATGGCTGCGATGCGTCACTATATTGTATAAATGATTGGAAATTAAAATAATGTATTGGCCCTTGGGTCTCTGACACAAGAACGACGCGAATCCGTTGTTAGGATTTGACTGGATGTTATTTTGTATTGAAGACTACACACGTGGATCTAAGGTGCGTTTCCACGTGAGATTAACTCTTCGCGAGTTACTCGTCACATCTCGTATTCCACAATATTTCCCAAACTTTGCTCTAAACATTAAAAAACCCTAAACATAAGCATCTCCTCAATGCTCTGCAGCTATGCGGGAAAGGCCATCATCAGGGCGCTTTTTTTGCTACATTTTTGGCCTAGCTCTCGACAGCTGCTCTCAGAATTCGAACATGGTTCGGTTTTTGCGAGCTGCTATCAGAGAGGACAGGGCTCACGTGTCCACTAGCGTTACAATTCGAGAAAGACAGCTCTCGAACAGTAGAACGCGCATTTTTGCAAGTGCTACATTGAGAACTGCTATCGAGAGTTCCTCTCACATGGAAACGCACCTTAAAGAGGGATCGCATCGGAACGTTGATTGTTGTAAACTCAAAAGTTTTCTCGCAGTTTATGCCACAAACACTTAAGTTTTCTCGTCTGCTCTCAGTTTCAGATCTCTGATAAATCATGACTTTAAGTATTTAAAAAAGACTTGAGGCCTGCATCAGGTGCATAATCCCGTTAAGCAGCCCGCTTGAAGAACCGGTTAATCGAGATAAAATCCGTGGGAAAACACGTCGAAAAAACCTGAGGTGGACAGTGGTCATCCCGCGGCACTGAAAAATCGGGAAGCGTTTATGGTCATTAGATAAATTATGAGAAAGAAAACGCGTTTGGATTCGCACATCTGCGTGTCCTGAAAATTGCATTCATAATGTGTTCGGAGACTGGAAATAAAAAAAAGAGAAAAAATTATATATATATATAATTAATTAAAAAATAAAGAGAGAAATTCGAAGCGATAAAAAATTCAATCAAACAAGGACTTTTATTGGTGAGTCATGACACTGTCATTAATGAAATGGTGAACAATGTTAATTAAGAAGGGGTGAAGGGGGTAATGGGTCCAGTAAGGCGGAAAATTAAGACAAAGAAATTGTGGGATGATGGCGAGGGGTGAAGTGCCTCGGCAGAAATATGCTGGGAGAGAAAGTTATGTGGCGCCACCACTCAGCGTCATCTACATGGAGCGTCGTACATTTTCCCCAACGCTTTTGAAGCGTGTAGGTAGATGGCGTTGAGAGTCGGTTCTTCCTATCTCAATTGGCGATGTAATTCACATTAAACTGACAATCTGTGGTGTCTTTCTTATAAGGCTATAAAACCGACTGAATTTCAACGCCATCTGTTAGTAATACGACAAAAACTGATGGGAAAAACACTGACACTCAAATAGGGAGACCCCCAGAGTCTAAACTGAGGTTTTTCGCTTTAATTTCTCTAAAAATGAACTTAATTTAAGTTAATCAACGAGGGTAATCGGCGATTAAGACTCCTAGTTAGAGTCTGCTCTTTTTAATGTTAAAGGCATCAAACCGTATACTTCAATGTTAAAATTTCGACAATAACTTCCGCAATAAATAATAGTTGAGCAACTTAACATTCCACAAGTAAAATAATTTTCACTTATTACGTGACAGGTTTAACAAATTTTAAAAAAATATAATGTGGAAATAATACATAAGAGAAGACATGTAAATTGGATTTCCAAATTTCTCGCAGTCTCCTGAATAGCCATTTCACATGCTCGTATATTTACCTAATTTTTTTTGTTGTGAAAAACTAAAATAATAAGAGACAGAATTTAAAGTTTTTGAACATGTTACGAATTGTGGGAAAATAACCTATTCATCCACATAGTGGTATTACTAAAAAACAGGATTAATTTCCAAAAATTGCACTATATTTCCAGTATGGAGTTTACTTCTTTAAAACTCGGTTTAGTCGTTGATTGCGCTTAATCGGAGCTCGGTGCAATCCGGGTTCGTAATAATTAATTTTATTACCTAAGGAATTTAATTAATTTGCCGAGTAAGTTTATTATGGCTGCGTACATTTTGTAGCAGCAATGGCGATAGTGAAAAAAATAAAAACTCTTAATCCAAAAATAAAAAAGCAAAAAATACATAATAATAATAATAAAAAAAAAAGATTTAGGCCTAAGAAAACAACACTAGTATAAATTGCGTTTCGCATCAGCTGATCCATAAATAAGATTTAATTATGCATGAGCAGATTAATTCTGCAAATTTATGGGACGTGCATAATCAACGTGATAAAGATAATTTTGACAATTTAAGGATCGTGCTTAATTGAATGCGAAAATTTGATTAGAGTAGAGCTTGCTGAATTGAATTTTAGGAGAAAATTAAAGCACAAGGAATTAAAGGGGAGTTAAAAACCGTTTGCACCATACTCCGTTTAATCGCCGATTAACTATACTGACCCTTTAAATCTGCGAAAATAAAATAATTAAATGAAATATTATGCGGAGCAATGTTAAACATAAAAAAACATTTCCGAAGTTTTCATCGAAATAACATTGAAAGTAACGCGTTCCAATCTCCGATTAATGTAATTGGCGAATACATCGTTTTTCCACAACAATTAAATCTAAATCGTCATTTACATAAATCGTAGCTTGGTGCACCTGTGTCCACTTGGCACCCTAGCACTATTATGCTCCAAGAATAAATTAATGCACAATTTCATTTTTAAAACTGAAAAAATAATACAAAATAAATTCATATACGCTTAGTTAATTTTTGAACGTTTTTTGGGCGTTTTTAGCGATCAAAATTACACAAATAAAAATAAAATGCCTTGGCACCATTTTGTTTTTGTTCGATATACAAGTACTTTTTCATCCAAAGGAAAAGCAAAATATTTGAACTTTTAATACATTCCCATGTATTTTAGTGAAACAATTCAACTCCTCAGTACTCTAAATGTCAGAAAACAATGCCATACGGTAGATTAGAGACTGTCAATTTTCATGAAATTTCTCCTACATCAATAACCATATAAGGTTACATACAATTTCCAGCATTTTCCAACTATTTTCGAGCACAGTTTCAGAAGACGATTTCGCATTTCCTTTACATGTAAATGTAATTGTTTTGAGTTTTGCAAAATTAATGCAATTTATTGTGCATGAAATAGTTGAATTTGCCTATGGAATCAATGCTAATCTGGAACCCATATAATGGCTGCTGCAATATCGCACAAAAACAAAATAAGTGCCTCGTTAAATATCAAAATGGCACAACCGTTTTAATTCGGGGGTTAACGGGTGAAAATAATAGAGGTCAAAGTGCAACTATGGATGGTGGGGGCAAAGGAAAGGAGGAAGGGGGAGGAAAGGAGTAGAGACTTTTATAATACACAACATCATCATCATTCATGGCACTGTGATAATTTCTCCACATTGTGATTTTTATACCCAAATTGTAACAAACAAATTTGTTCGGTCATATGCTATAAGATATGACGATGGCGGATGAAGTATTTCGGTAATTGAAATCACTTCGCGAAAACGAAAAATAAGAGAAAAAAATATGGTGTAAGGGGGGAAAAGAAATCTGCTTTAGTTTTTCGTGTTTTTTTTTATAATAAAAAAACGCAGTTTCTGGTTCTTGTGTGACGCACGACGGACGATCAACCAACCGAGTATGATGTCACACAAAAGCAGGCGATGCTGACGTCACTGCACTTCCAGGTCGCCATCTTGTTCTTCTTTTCGGGCCACTTCCGGTCGCGTTTTTATTATTATTATTATTATTCCAAACTTCGATTATTAACACGCACGAATATTCACTTTTGGACCCAAACGATTAATAAAATGTTCAACATTTATAGCGAAAATTATCGCTAAAATCACCATTGCTTTGTTTGTATGTTGTTGTATTTTGTTTTTTTCCTGGGCGATTGAATATATGTTCGTAATGTTTATATATATAGATATTTTTTGCGAATTTTTATTGTTTTGGTTTTTTTTCATGATTTTTTTTCTAAAAAATGTGAGTCTTATTTAATACGTAAATCGTTTATAAAACAAAAATAAACGATGGAGCAGGAGGCGCGTGATAGGAAGGGAAGGGATTTACCGTGCTTGCATTTTATTTAACATTAAATTCGACGTGTTTTGGAATGTATTATGTAATGTTGGCGATGATCGAAACATTAATTGTAATTTTCAATAAATTTATATGAACATTAAAATTCTGTATTACTTTTAGAAAGAAGCATAATGCTCGATTCCCCAGTTTGTGTTTTTTAGTAATACAAAAGAAAAGTGTACTTTTGCTAGTTTCATTGTTAAAAAATTGAGCGAAAATGTTTTAAATGTTGCAGCCAAACATTGGATACCATCCCTTCCCTTCGCTACCTTCACATGTAGCCACCAGAGTCGCCCCCGTGAAACGGAAATTGCATGTTCATAGGCGTCATTTGTTGAGCTGAGGGCGCGGTCACCGTGGACGTGGCGGACTGGTGCTGCTGCATTTGCATTGGGCACAGGCCGCTGGGGCCGCCGTCCATCATGTCCGGTGATCGGCCTCCGACGTTCATCGGAAGCGCGTGGTGCATCTGCCCTCCCCCGGCCGCCTTTCCTCCCCGTTTCCTGGGTGGGCGCCCCGTCGGATTCTTCTTCACCGCTCTTCCGCCGGGCGCGCTGGTGGCGTGGGCGCCACCGGGGGGCGCCAGCAGGGTCTGCTGACGCACCTCGGCCGCCTCCTGCTCCCCCTGGCGTCAAATGAAGGCGCCCTGGTTGAGCTCCATACTCTGGCACATGGCCGCCGCCTTGGCCATTTTGTTCTGGCGCGCCTCCTGGCGGCTGAGCTTGCCCTTGCGTCCCGTCGTCGCCGCCCCCGTCGCGATGGCGCCCTTCAGGAACTTGTGACAGTCTTGCTCGCACAGCAGGTTGCCGTTGACCACGTTGTACCTGTCGCCCGGCATCAGCTGGTTGTGACACTTGGCGCAGGCGAAACACTTGAGGTGGTAGACGTTGCCGTGCGCCCGCATCACCATCTCGCTGGCCGGAATCGTCTGGCCGCACGCCGTGCACGCCCCCGTGTTGCCGAACATCCTAAACCAAAAAACAAAAAAGAACAAAAACAGGTTTTAATGGTGCACCACACAAACATTCAAGGCTACATGCAAGACGGGTGTTTACTTGCTACATGTCCCATGCACGACCAATTCTGGGTTCATGATGGACGCGTCCTGGAGTGACAAGCCAAAACTGATCGTGTAGAGGACCGTTGCAATCCCGAACGGAATAATTATCAGTCATGCAACATTAATCAAATCTATATTTCAGTATTCAGACAATCTGTAAAACAAATTAACAGAAACGTTGCATGATACACGTATCAGGACTGAAGGTTTCAACCTGATACGTGCGTTTCCAATGTCTGGCAATCTTGGAATGACACTGCATTGGAACTATTGTTTGAAAATTTGTAAATAGATTAATAAAAAGTATTGTTTTGATTTGTTCGGAAAGGTGAAATTAATAAACATATCTCGCAAGTTCTCGCAGAACACAATGTTGAAACACCTGATAGTGACGATGGATGAGCCTGATGTGAACTTACAATTAATTAACCTTACTTAAACCTGAGTGTATGAATCGGGAAGTAACTATGGTTTGTTTTTTAGCGATCTAAGTACTAGGTATTGGTTGGTCACTGTCGCTCAGAATTCTTAGCAATGAAAAATCGAGTCATTTTCTGATAGGCAATGTGCACCACCTGGCGGTTCGTGGTCAAGATTTTCATTTATTTAATTAAAAGAGGCGGACAGGAGCAAAAAGGACAACACAATTCACCAGAAATAATGAAGGTCTTAAGAGTAGGGGGGATAAAAAAAAGGCAATTTGGTGCATTTACCGCAAAGACTGGACACCAGAAAATCAATGACCTCAGAGAAAATACGTCGTCGTTTTGTAAATTATCAAAATAAACGCAAACTGTTTCCCACGCTCGGCTTGTGGTCAGCGAGGGGTCAATACTGGACAATGCGGATACGTAACGGAAGGAGGGTCGTGTTGCTGTTGTTTTACAATGAACCCCTTCCGTCCATCCACCACGGGAGCCAAGGGAGGAGACTGGAGAGAGAACGACCCCTCGTTAAAACGCGTGGAGGCGGCCGCCATATTGGGACTCAAGATTCGCAGCCCTCGTATTAATTTGTTGTCAACAGCTGCGACTTTCGCAGCTTTATTTGCGAGCCGCTAAAATTTATGAAGCATGTCGTAAACAATCTAATTAATGCCTCGCTCAATTAAGTGGAAACAAAGGCGAGCGATTGCGACAGGCGGAGGCAGCGGCTAGGGGGCAGCACCAGTCGCCCCACGTCCTATGGGGGGTCAGACAGCGTAGCACTAAATTGCTACCATTGGCCTATAAGTCGAACATAGTTCATCGTATCAAAGCTAGGCACTTTATACTACATCGGTTAAAAAACGATAGAACTCATTTACACAACCGAATTAAGAGTTAAGCAATCCAAAAAAACTAAAGACAGCCTCTTCACTACGAGAGCGACTGTAGTTTGTCACAGTGTAGTGCTTTCCATTTGTTAAGTGACACTACAAATCTGTCAAGCAGTTTCTTCCGCTTATAGCCTTCACTTAAAATTACTGGGTTTGTACAGTTTTAATATGGAGTTGAAAACGTCAGGTGTTGAAGTAGGGAATTTTAATCGAATTTAAAATTTTTGACCGCTGACCAGTGACCAGCCGTCGCGCGTCGCTGGTGCAGTTGGCGTTTTTTTCTCAAAATGAATTCTTCGGGTTTCCCCGTTGACTAATATTAACGCAAATAATATGGCTTCTTTCAGCCATCATCTGTCGCCACTAATGAAATTCCCAACGCCGCCACTGGGTCACTTATGGATTTTTATCCCCCTTACCCATTCGTCACGTGCATTGTTATTGGCCAGACCCCCTTAGCCTCCCTCTTTCGTTTTGACCGACGTTATTAAATCTAAATCCGTGAAAAGATATTAAGATTTCCCCCACCTTTCGCCGCGCCCCCTACCACCCTTCGCGGCAGCACGAGCGTGTATACAGTATCGAAATCGCCATTTTGTATCGGTTCTTATTTGAAGCGCCATTGCCGAATTCACCTACTTGAGAAAGCCATTTGAAGCAAACCTTTAAAAATTCCGAAAACTGCTCGAGATATAGAGATGCTGTAAGACAGCATCTTTGACGAGCATCTCTCTTATACCAATTGGAGAAAAACCATTATACTGGCAACTACTTGAGATGCACTTAGCCTTAATTGACGCACACTATTAATTGATTGAAAAAAAAAAAACATTGCAATCCACGTTGCTACATGAATATCGATAACCTTTTGAGTAATGAAGGCTATTTATGGTTTTGTTTCGCTCACAATAGATGATTTGTTATGTATTATTTATTGGAAAAGTAACAATTGCAGTTATATGTAACACTTCTTAAATGAATATTATAATAGTCTGATATCGAAAACATTGCAGTAATCCATAGAGCAACTATGTCTAACAGTGATAGAACTTTATCTCCGATTTTCACTAACTTGTGCTGTCATATTGCAATGGTAATATAGGAAGTGAGAAACTTTAAATTACTCAACTTGTATACCATGCTTCTTTTTTTAAAGAAATCGGGTGTCTGAATTTTTGAAAATTGGACTATTTTCATTTCAATCTAAGTTTCGTCCAAAAAAACTCGCTGAAATGATCCGTCTCGTATTTAATTTGTAAAACGAATGTTTCTATCCTTGGCGACAAATTCGTATCCACGAACCCACGTCATTGGTATTTTGCCATTTTGGCAAACTCGCAAAAATAATCCCATCCAAAATAGAAAAATTGCTCAAAATAGGCCTAATGAAGCTCGTTCCCAATGAGGGAGAATTGTGAGGTTAAAATTTCGAAAATTGCCTACATTAAGAACTCGCTAACCAATTGAATTACAAAATTTTCTTGATTTTCACAAAAATTTTAAAAAACGCAGCTCCGGTTATAATGTACAGCAAACATGTCTTCTCCCAATAGTAAATACATTTTTATACTATACTTAGCATAATTTAGATTTCTTTTGATATTTTATGTTTACTTTTGAGTACATACTTGAATTGAATTCTAACTGCATGCAATTGAATCCGGAATCGCATGAGTGATTTTCGATATGTTTACAAATCGTACAAGGCCCGATGTTTTCAATGCTTTTAAATTTCCCAGTTTATTTTATTTATTAATTAACTATGAAAAATGCACAACGAAACATACATGTATCACAACGATAAATCGATTCAAGGCGCGCTGCATACCAGCAGCGCCATCTGTCGGCAGTGAATTAAACTCATCCCCTGGCCTTATACCGTCTAAATGCTTTTTATAAATTTTAAAGTAGCGTCTCCTAAAAAACGAGGTTTTACGAATCAAAATAAAAAAAAATCGGATTTCCTCGCGGCGCTTTGTTAACCGAGGGGGGTCAGCTTTTGCCACCTGGTTTATCACTGACCGGAACGTCAGCGAACCAATTAGTGTACTGATACATAATAAGGCATTTAAAATATTTTTAGCGAAAAATTAGTCTCGTAATTAGGGTACAAATATGGAGTTGATTGCCTTTACAAAAAAAAAAATAAATCCCCCCTCCCAAAAAATAAGTAAAAAAAGCCAGATTTATGGTCTCATTATGGACTATGCCGAATCCGACACTAACAGATGTTTTCCTTGACCAGTAAAATACAAAAACAGAGCAATTAAAATGCCCTTACGCGCTCAACTGGACCCTAATATGGAAGAAGAAAAAAAACCGAGTCGGAACAAAAGAGGTCGCCATCTGAGATCATACAAGTAGAAGCGGCATGGACGACTCTTTAGGCCCTCAATTTGGACAAAAATTGAATAATTTTACCCCTTACCATATATGCTATTTTTATACAGATCATGAATTGGATTGAATTCAATTCAATTGACAACCGGTCACAAATTGGCTCTTTTGAGTGAAACTCAAGTGTCTCTTGCATAGCATCGACAGAAGCAGGCTACAGAGTTGGTCACAAGATGGCATCCATGTCCGTATTGCGCAATGAGGCCAACCTGTTGGTTCTCCATCGAAGCCCATTTGCTTGCTTTTAAGACTAAAATGTCAACAAGAGAGGGGGTATTTCACCTCAACTTTAACATTTTCTATTTAAATATATTCCCCATTGCCAGTGCCTAAGTGCTTCTGGGAGCATGCGCACTGCGAGCGCACTAAGTGCCTGCTACTGCACACCGATGAAAGGGAAGTGATGCCGGTTAGAATTCGGAAGTGGGGAGGATAGGGGAGGGGATGACGTCACAAGACTGCTTTGGAAACCTCATAGGCTTAATCAGCAAGATGCAAAAAAAAAACAGCACCTTAAGATGGTCCTAAAGCTTTACCTGCAATGAATTACTGCATTTTGGCATGTTTCTCTGGGAAGCCATGTTTTTAAAAAAAATGTAAATTTTCAATTTGAAATGTTTTTTAGCAAATAAACAAGGGAGGGAGGGGATTCCAAAATAGAACCTGGAAAAAATGGCCTTAAGATTTTATGCGAATTTCAACTGACGATGACGTGCCTTTGTTCAGGTTATATTAGACACATGTATTCCAAATTTTCGCTTACATCACGCATGTAGAACGAATCGTTCTAAACCTATACTGTATCAATGGGCCAGCAAAATCTTAGTCCATTTTTTCTGGGCCAATTTCAAGGCGTTTAATGCTTCATTTCAATTCCAGATGGCACTGTTCGGCCCAGTTCAAAGGAAACTTCATAGTTAGACCGCCAACGAGGGTGGGGGTCCTTGATTTTTTTCTCCCTTTTTTTGGTATTTTGTTAAACATGGCATTAGGATGGTAGGAGCGCCGTAGGTCTTCCTGCATGCTATTCTTACGCCTGAAAAACCACCGTAAAGAGCATAAGGCCTTCGAGCACTCATCAAGCGTCCTTCCCAATCCCAAATTGACGACTTATATAAACTCCACTGTCTCCAATAAACCCCTCCCCCACACGGTCCCCTTACCACCCTTAAAAATGTCTTTGATTGCACGCTAGCCTGGAGGTCCTAAATGAAGTTAACAGATTATGTGGGAGCAGCGCCCCCACTGGGGGATCCTGAGCTTTTTTTTCTGCCACCGAATTCACCCTCAGCCATAGTTTGTGAGGGTAGTTATCTCTCTCCCTCTCTCTTTCTGCTGCTTTTTTCTTAGCGTTTCTCTGAATTTTAAACAAGCATCAAATCAGGCCAACCCAAGTTCCAGACCCGTTCTGCCTCCCCTTTTTTATTCATGATTGTGCATTGGCCCATGAACTTCTAGCACAATGTTAGACATACACTCAGTGGGGCTTTCTTCTAGGTCGTATTTTTTATCCCCCTCCCTGTGTTTTTTTTTACCTATTTTATTTCGTGGTACCTAACGAACCGTTGTTTTTCGGCTGCCCTCAATCGAAAGTGCAAAGAGAAGAAATACGCGTACGACTCTGAAAACGTTGGGTATTTTTTTTTTGGACTAAAATTTGGCAAAACCTGAATAAACGAGGTGCAGCTATGGGCTCTCTGATGCTAATGGACGAACCTTGGACGGAGCGCCATCTGTTGATTCGCACTCTGGCTCACTGAGCCAACTCATCTCCTTAATTTTGTATCCTGCAGAAATTTCTCGGTCAAAGATGGTTCCCCCTTTTCATATTTTACATTTTTTTTGGTTTATCTCATGCATTACTCCCCCACAGTCTCTTCCTCTCTCATTAACACATCCGTGATGTCATCACGCAATAATTGAATTGAATCAGAATGCTTTTAACATTTTTTCACCCCAAAAAAACAAAAAAAAAGGAAAAAATGGATAAAAAGTAAAAGAAATGGTAAATGTGCTGATTCGAAATATATCGAAACAGAGCCAACATTGAAGAAGAATTTGTTAGAAAAAATATGGTATGCTGCAACGAGGACAAAATTGTGTATTTTTAACGTAAATTCGTATGGAATTCAAGTGTAATTTAAAAAGTCAAATACGCTAAAAGTATTTTAAAAAGAATTTCAACCTCATACATGGATTTCTGCATTCATAACCCCTCATTGCCTCCACATTTGGACAACTATTTATTATACAGAAATTATTTTCAGCTCCCTTAAAATAATTAAATTCCACGTTCGCTCTCCTCTGAAAATCATCACGACCATCCCCCACCATATCTCGAATTCTCTGGAAGGGAAAAGAACCTCCAGTGTCAAAGGTCACCAGATACGACACAACGACCTAGCCCACCCGGAAGATAGTCGTTATCTTTTTCACTCGTGTATCCAATTTGTTAGTGGTTTTGGGCAAGTCGAAAAGCAGGACACCCACACGCGAGCATGGATGGTCATTGGTCACGAGTGACCCCTCGCGGGGAGACTGACCGATTTCGAGGCCGGGGGTCAAGGGTCAGCGCTTGACCCCGCGGACAAATTGTTTACCCCTTTGAAAACCAGGTGCCGCCGTAATCTCCCTTGTGTTGCCAATCATCGCGTCTTATATCGATAAATCATAAAAAAAATCCAATCAAAATTTCCATCGCCAGCCTTCAATGGGAAAACGGTTGAAGCGCCTTAATTTATCATAACGCCGTTGTGCGTCTGTCAATGATTGCATTTTGTATTTATTATATATTATAATAATTTCTTTGTTGCATTTTTGTTTTCTCTTCGTTTACGCGCGGGAGGTTTTATGGGATGGGAGGGGGGTAAACCCCAATAATAATACTATAAAAAAATCAATTTTTTATTTATTTTTTTATCCAGCCCCCAATTTCAATATCCCTCCAGCTGCCAATAGGCTATAAAAGATTACACAATCGCGAAATAGGTGGCAGTTGTCTCTATCCTGTCTGATAATTACACGCAACATTTTCTACTCTATTGTTCGAGCATTTGCTTAGTCACCCTGCAGGGCCATACATCACTTTTATGAATGATGACTGTCAATCTTAACACTTTCTTATATCAAAAACTTAGTTTTCACCCCCCCCCCCCACCTTCCAAAAGCCCCCATCCGAATACTCGACTTACAATAGATTAGACGCTCAATTGATAGCAGCCGTAAACAGTCGTCAATCGGTAAAAGATTACTCGCAACATTACTCTGATTTCCTTTATAGATAAACTTGATCCACGTACTGGACT
>JAQGAE010003417.1:0-14804 GCA_034696685.1 Julus scandinavius | reverse complement strand
CACAAAAACATGTTTTGTGGAGCGTCCACACTGTAAGTTTCAAAAACATGTTTTCGAAAACTCTGCTTTTGCTTTTGATTTTGGTGCGGTGAAGTCGCACCTTTTCACAAACGTGCGCCGCAATTCGTTATAATTCGATAGAAACGGTAGCAGTTTGCCAATGTAGTGCATTTCACAAAATCCATTGGAGCAACTGATTTCCAATGCAATCTTGGTTCTCAACGCGATTCAGACGAAATTGTATTGGACGAGAGAACATTTCAAGTTGAACTGCCGATAGAATTTAATGCAACAGTTTGAGGGCAGCAATTGAAATGCAATTCTCAAGGGAGCGAGTGCCGAAATCAGGATCTTGGAAAATATTTCCTAAAGGCAATTCAGACTCAATTTACCGTCACGTATCATTTCGACAGCAGCCGCAGCAGCGATGCAATATGTCACAACGTAAAACAAGCTGCTTACTTTAGCAAAGTAATATTCTGTACTTCAACGAGGTAACACTCAAGGCTTGATCGTCAGTTTCTAGACGAATCTTATTTTGGAGGATCACATTCATGAAAAAAAATCTTCTTGAAATCAATTCCCATCTATAATTTTAGGTTGTGAAGTGTACAAATATTGCCACCCAATGGTTGCCTTTGATGAAATGGATATACACCAACTTGATAAAAAATATTTTTCTTTATCCAAACGTCATATCAAATCTAACATCTTAAAATTGAACTTTCAGAAGAATTGCTGACTTCTGGCAATGGATAAGCAGAGATCTGTTGTCAAAAGAGCAGTTTCATAGGGAGTAAAAAATACCTTAAAGTCTGTTATTGACCGACCCAGCAAGAAAATCAAAATTAAAGCATACAGCATCTCGTTTTCTGCATTATCAAAGGCAAGAGATCTTCCACAAGTATTCTGTGGAGACTGGAGAGCACAACTTCACACAAGTCTCGTTCATCCAATTTTGGAATACTGTAATTATGAGTCATCAGTAAGGTCCCTCGCCTCAACTCAATAGGAAGCACTGCTTCACTCTCCAAATTAGGACTCACTTAGGTCCAGACGCAAAATGTTATCTATGGAATTATTTAAACGTTTTAATCTTTCTTATAATTTCCATCTCGTTTCCCATATGGACAACAGCCTTCTAACAGCAGCTTTAGAAGTAGACAATCATTCAAAACCCTTGACCAAGCTCCATGCCAAAACGGGTGCTTACTATTAATTGGTCCTTCTCTTGGCATGCAATTAGACGATGGAATATCCATCATGGCGACAGTCCAGATTTGTTAAATGTCCAATCTAATGTTCAATTAGGCAATAATGTCTAAATCGCTACTTACGTCAGAGCATTCTCCTGAAAATGGGTACGACGCCCTTACTATATGGCATTTGTTTTCTGACTGTATATATATGGTGCTAAGTTGAATTGAATTAAGAAGAGAACAAGTTATTTTAAGCGTTTATGTTTATGAACTTCTCTCTTGAACACCAATCCTAACACACATTGGACTTCATGTCTTTACACACCCTAAGCAAAAACTTGGCCCAGATGGCAAGCTTCAGAAAAGGAAATCGTTACAGAGCTGCTCTTCATCGATTATGGATGTAATTGTTCAGTAAAACAAGCAGTGCCTCTCATATCACATCCACAAGCGAGGTTCGGAGGATGTTTAATTTACGGGTATAGCTTAACTGTAGTCAGTTACCGGTTCCTTATTACGAGGTAGGTTTCCATACACTTCCCAGATAGTCACTCCAATCAGTTCGACCAAAACAGGAAGTTGAGTTTCGCGTCTATGGAGAAGTTAGGCAGCGAATCGAGCAGATGTAATGAAAGGGAAAATGTGAGATTTTTGTCTGATGTCAATATGATAAGACCCATATCCTTGTCAATTTCCTTTCCAATGCGTGTTCAAACATTGCTATGGAGAATCCAAGATAAAAAACAGAGCTTTTACACCGTGGGGCGATCGATCTCAACAAAAACACATAAAGAGGAAAATTGGAGTCACTAGCAAATATCACGAAGTATTTTAACAACAGGAAAAGGACGAAACGGACCTTTTATCGATAATCAGATGACTCAAGTGATTGTCAAAATAACAATATGCAAAATGGGAATTTATATTATATGACTATATGGCAGGCCCCATAGCTATGAAAGATTAATCTTTTTTAACTTTTCTGAAGATATTTTTAAAAAAATTAAAGTTCTCATTGAGACTAGAATTATTTTATATAGGGCCTTATAGTCATAAAAGCTATGCTCAGCTGTTTAGCACTGACATTCCATCTTTTAACAACATTGAAATAATCCTTTATAGAGATTGTTGCCATCTTTTATTTAAAGCCAACCCCTTATAAAGACATTTACTGCAGTAGGATGATTTTTGGCAATCACGTATTTTTAATTAAAATAATACATTATTTTGTCATAATGGTGTTGCATCATTAATATACTACGATATAGTGCAAACTCACCTTTATGTTGGCCAATTTTAGAACCGATTCTATCTTGATTTCTTTAAATTGGGGCCTATTCAGGAGAAGAACAGCCACTAACAATGAATTTCAATTTAACTTTCTTAAAACTTTAAAAGTTAATAAGAAATAGCATGTTGTTATGATCATATAAACATTGGAGGGTGAGGTCATTCAAATTATATAGGGCCATAGACCACTGTGACCACCCCTGTATATTTATGGCATGAAATCGAACAATTCCATTTCTTCACTCGAGTTCATCATTACAAATTTATGGTAGTCATCAAAAGTTTAAAAAACCGGTACAACAACCAATCAATAGGTGTACTCAAACAGACCCCGAAATTCGCACACGCCGACAGTTTAACTATTTAGTTGGGGCCATTG
The DNA here is from genome assembly GCA_034696685.1 of Julus scandinavius. Lineage (NCBI taxonomy): Eukaryota > Metazoa > Arthropoda > Diplopoda > Julida > Julidae > Julus > Julus scandinavius. The sequence continues at coordinate 11,936 of JAQGAE010003417.1, read as the reverse complement.
TGCTGACCCAGTTTTTAAACTGACGCCTTCTAATTGGCTGGACCTACTGCAAAGGGGCTTTTAGAAGTGCTGGAGAAAAAAGGATGCATATGTGCCCATTTCACAAAAGACACTCAACTTGTGGACCTTGGCTGAGCTGCTTTAATCTAATGCGCATGTGCACCATATGTGGGACAAATTCAGACAGCCCAACTGCCCAAGTGAAAAGTTCGTTGTTTCTTTATAAAACGCATGCGCCATTGTCTGCAGCATAAAGTAAGTTTACAGAAGCCCAAAGTTATGAATATTGCAAACAGTGAAAAATGGCCGCGCTCAGTGTCTTTTAAGACTGAGATCTAATTAGCTCGTGTTTCCCTGGCATTGTCAGGAACTAAAACGAAATAGAACTTCGCGTATATGACTTGCAAAAGTTTGCAGAAACCGCAAAGGCAGCTGTTAACGCAAAAAGCTTTGCCAAACAGAGCAAAGCTAAGTTCACTTGAATAGGGCCCAAATCGACATTGTTGGCTTGTCAAATTCCTTGGAGGCAAGTTAATTTGCAGGCTAATGTGGACTGCACGTGTCTTTAATTACATTTTGCATTTCTCGCTGGGATCAACAAAGCGCAGAGTTAAAATATCGACGAAGTCATGTCCTAACAAGCAAGCAGTTCCATATGAAAGCAAAATTAAGAGGCAATACTCCTATTAAGACGGCTTGTTTCCTCCGCAGTAACTGAAACTGCATCAGCGTGCTGTTTATGGGTGTGCTTTTAATGCGTTTGCATTAACTCCATGGTTACATTTAGAAATATGAGACCTGGAGAAAGACATCCATTTAGTTCGAGTAATGTGCTCCAGTTAAATTATGGAAAAGTACATGTAGGCCAAATGCATTAAGGTTGTTATTAAAAATGCTGTTGGCTATTTTCAACGTTAATGGCTGCGCATTTACTCTAAACACTCTTAGATAAATATCATATTCAAGTTTAGCATGCAATTGAACCATAAATACTTCAGACAATGTCACTGTCTAGATTCAGATGAAACAATTGTGTCCCTTAAGTACAGCTTTATACCTTGTAGAATACATGTGTTAAATTATTATTATGGCAAAGCTTTCTCTAACAAGAAGGAGAAATTTGCATTTTTATTAAAGAGATAATTAAGAAACTACCTGCAGTTGTAAAACATAAATTGCGGAACATTTGATTAAACTAAATAGGGGATCTTCCTGAGTTTTAGCGAAATAAGAGGGTTGAAAACTTTAAAATGGCAAACGTTTAAATTTTGTATTTAATTTATCTGCTATAGCTTGATTTCTGCACAGAACATAGTTTTCTGTTTCTTACCCAAATGTTACTTTAATTTATATAGAGTTACATTTTTCAGGAAGGTATCAACTGAACAACTGACTATAAATTAACTTTAATTTAAACTGGTGAATTAGGATGCTGCGAGAAGTAATCATTAGCCGATAAACTAGTAAAGTGTCCCTGATGAAAGGCCCCCTTAACCATTAGACAATATGTTCAAAATGTTATGCTTTTTTATAAATTATTTTACAAAAAATTCATTTGTACACTTTTTCCACTTGTGCATTCTTTAAAATTTGTGTTTATTTTTATAAAAATTAAATGATAGCCTAGATGATAGTGGATATGTGCCCCTATATTATTACAGCCAATATTTTTGGACCCAGTCCGCCATTGTAGGAAGTTATTTATGGTACATTACATTATAGTTATCAATATGGATAACATGGTAATGTCGCTTTTAAGTACATAAACAATACAGTAGAACCTGTCTAAATGTATCCTGTGTATGTGAATAACCTCTCTAAAAGCATAAAATGTGCCTGTCCCGACTTGGGACCCGCGTGTATAAATGGACCTGTCTAAAAGCATATTTTTCCCCGATTCCAAGCGTACGCTTTTAGACAGGTTCTACTGTATACAAATTCCTAGTTTAATACAGGTGTTTAGAAGTCTGAAATAAACTAGGCGTTGTTGATAACTTGCATAACTTCAGAAAATGTATGAAAACTTCAAAGCTATTATCAGTGAAGAAGACAATGATAATGTTAGATAAACATGGTGGATCTAGCCTAAAGAAAACGTACAAAAGAAACATGTGAAACTACCATGATTTTTAAACAAAGGTACTTCAGTGGCACAATTAGGAAAAGACCTAATAACTTTCCTTTCATTTCATGTCCCCGTGGGTTGAGTCATAGTTTTAATTACGAAGTAAAAGAAAGAAAGGCTTAACATCGCAGTTGGTTTTTTTCCAAATAATTCAAGCAAAAAGAAAACAAAAAAGTCTCGCATTTATCCCGTCATATACAATTCAACAACGAAGGCACAACAACTGCTGCCTACGCACATAAGGTTTTGACGTTCATTTCTTTCGAATAATTGAGTTTCGAAGTTGCAATTTTTCCCTTGAAGAAATCAAGCGAATAATTAACATGGAGCTCATTAACTATCTTCACTGGTTTAATTGCACACACTGTAGTGATTAATTAGAACGTCAGAAAAATTGGACGGCTTGAACCCTGCAGTAAACATGTGCATCTTACAGAAACAATTCCTCCAGGGAAAATGCAGCAAAGTGTAATTTTTTCACACACTATATCATGTTTATTAATTCCTGATGAAAAATAACGATTCCCTAAACAGTTTCAGGAGAATGCTCGTAAGACATCATTAGACATTGTTAAATTGAATTTTTACTAAATCTGGAAATTCGCCAGGAAGGCTATTACATCGTCTAAAGGTGCGTATGCAACAAAAGAAACATTTACAAACATGAAACATACTCATGCTACCTTGGTGTGTCCAGAAGTGTTTGTGAAACATGTGTCGAAAAACTGTCATTTTCAGAAACATTTCGATGTTTCCTGACGATCGCTCAAGAGGCGGTCTGGATCAAAGGAAAAAATACACATGTTCCGAAAAACATGCTGGAAGGTTTTGTTCAGTGTTGCTTGAGTATGTTTTATGTGTTTGTGTATGTTTCCTCTGGTGCATACCGACCTTTAAGGTGCGTATGCACCAAAAGACACATTTAGAAAGATTTAGAAACATGAAGCATACACATGCTACCTTCGTGTGTCCAGAAGTGTTTGTGAAACATGTGTCAAAAAACGTCCAAGTTGTGACACATTTCAATGTTTTCTGAGTGTTTGTTTTATATGTGTATGTTTCCTCTGGTGCATACCGACCTTAAAGGTCCGTATGCACCAGAGGAAACATACATATCATGCAACACACATAAAACATTCACACGAAACACTCAACAAAAACTTTCAGAATGTTTTTGGGAAGATGTGCATTTTTTCCTTTAATCCGGTCGCCTTTTCAGCGATCGCCAGGAAACATCGAAATGTGTCAGAAAAATGGCAGTTTTTCGACACGTATTTCACAAACACTTCTGGACACACCAAGGTAGCATGTGCATGTTTTATGTTTCTGGCAGTTCTGTCACACTCGCGGAATGTCAGTAATCTGCTGCCCTATGCTGGACCATCTCTATATCCTGAATTTTAACCATCCTTTTCCAGGAGCACATTATTGGAGAACTTTATTGGAAAATATATCATCATTGATTGTCTTATTTTTGATTTTTGCCTAGTGGCTGAATTGATAACTACCGAAAAAGAAATCCAGAAAATCTCCTTCCCGTGTTATTTTGCGTGTTATTTAGGTTTGAATGTTTCTTTTTATGAAGCGACCTTACTCGTAAAAACGTTTCGCAATAATCTCAGCTATACTTTTTCCACATTTGTCTCTCCAAGAAAGTGAAACTTCGCCTCACAATGCCCTACAAGATGCTAGAGAATCCTCTGCTACTTCAGAGTAGGCAGTTTCGCAATCTATGAAAAGCTCTTCAGAGGAGTGCAACGTATGCTCGTGTGGCCCTACATTTTGTGATTCCAAATAAAATTCCAGATGGATATATTCGATAAAAATCCCTTTGCCAATTCCATCCAATTCGATTTTGTATGGCAGCCAACGTGCTATCAAAGATGATGAAAAAGCAGGCACCACCTTCATTTTTCAGGGCACGATATTAACAACGGCAAAATCGGACCCAGGAAGTAGCAAGATATGAAATTAGGTGAAGCCAAGCATAGAAATGAATGCGTAAGAGTGATGTAGAGGAGAAAAGAGATAATCAATTATAAAAGAGCCCCACCAAAACGACGCTTTGCTTCTATAATGGTCGTGTATGGGGGTCGATAAATCTTGAGCTTTTTATAGCAAGGCAGAGCGATAAGATGTATGAAATGAAGAATGGTCAAGGCATGAATGGGCTCCAGAAGGTCTCACTGACTTTCGATGCGATTCCTTTGCCAGCAGCAATTAAGGCAAAGTCTGCAGGGAATGTAGCAAAAACCGGGAGGCGTGTTCAATGTAGAAAGAGGATTCAAAAAAGATATAAAAAAATAAATTGCACCATGTAAGTAGTCCTGATCACTGGACTCGTAAAAATACCCTCGTACTTATTGGGTAGTATACAAAACTGGCACTTTATTACACTGGCACAGTATGTAAATAAATACAATTGTCTCCCATACAAAAAATGACTCAGAATTCTGCAGAATTATGGTGTCTAATTCTGCAAGAGTCATTTCTGCCGAATTCATATTTTATTTAAAAATGACTTACAGAGGGAAGCGAACCCTGAAACTTGCAAATACCATGCTAATGCTTTTACCCACTCGGCCACCCATACTTCTTTTAAATGGAGCATTAGAAAAGGGAGTTATGGTTAGCTAATACTGTGACGTCATTACCGTTAAGGTTCATATTAATTAAATATTATGTGATGTGAATGTGATGGGAAACGTTTAATAGATTAGAGGGGTTTATTAGTTTAGAGGGGTTAATTAGTTTAGAGGGGTTAATTATTTCAGATGGGTTTATTAGTTTAGAGGGGTTTGTTAGATTAGATGGGTTCATTAGTTTAGAGGGGTTTATTAGATTAGATGGGTTCATTAGTTTAGAGTATTTCTGCAAGTTTAAAGTATCTTTAAAATTCTGCAGAAATTTGGTTGAAAACTGTGCAGACTATTTTCTGGGAATACGAATTGCCAGTATTGTATCTAATTTCTGCATAATAGTTTCTGCAGGAAATGCACTGGGATATTTTTCTGGTTATTTTCTGCCTATCATTTTTGTACGGGTCGTCTGGATAGGTCCTAAAACAGTATTTATGGTACCTGTGAAATTAATAATCTCAAAATAACACATTTTTAACGGATTTTATTTATTTATGTAACATTATAACAAAAATGTAATATCTAACAGAACGGGTGTTTCCAGTACATTTTTAAAAAATGTTCAATAAACAACCAATTTTAAAAACTTACTTTTTTCATTGAATTTTTAATATGTTTTGACAAGATATTATTTTATAGATAAAATATAATATGGATGCAACGAATTTGATTTCCTTAAATGAAAATATCTTCAATTGAAAACTACACAACATTCATGAATTAAATTTTAAGTGCTGAATTTGTTTGAGAAATTATAATAAGCATGACTTCAGAGGTGACATTTTTGAGAAGCTAAGCTGAAAACAATAAGGTCTATATCAAAATAAAAATTAGTCCAATGGCAAGTTAAACTTCTATATTGTTTGATTGCATCCATAGTTGAAATAATATATTTTGAGAAACGGCATTTAGGCTTCATATGATAACTTTTTAATTTTTTTGCCAAAATATCTTGTTTTCGCATGGCAAAGCACCAATTCTAACATGAAAAATTACATCTATGTAGTACCTGGCCTATTATGAAAACCATGACATTCAATGGGCACACGTGGTGACTTTAAAGGCGCCATTGTATATAGTAGCTGTCATTGAGTAGAATTCAGAGGCGGCCATCACATTAGGGGCGAGTTAATTAAATATTTGACCAAATATAGCCGAATAATTTTGAAGTTAATAATAATAATGTATGGCCAGCTTATGTTATAAATATCCAAAAGGGCAATTAATTGGCAGAAAAAGGTTTCCCATCTAGCCTGCTTTTCGATTCGAATGTAATTTCGGGAGGGGATACGAAACTGCTACGATGGAATTCAACTTCTTTCCCTTTTCCTGTATATATTACTGCGGGTTTTTTTATAGATTGAGAAGGTGGGGTAGTAATATATCCGCCACATCCCCCTTGAAACCAACACTGTGTATGATGTATCAGGCAAAATGGAGTTAAAAGAAGGGCGGATCCTCCTTTTCTCTTGAAAAGGTCTCCAAAGAAGGAAATCGATGTACTTTTTCATGTTAGAATTGGTGTTTTGCCATGCGAGAACACGATATCTTGGCAAAAATAAATTAGAAAGTTATCATATAAAGCCTAAGTGCAGTTTTTCAAGATACATTATTTCGCTTATGGATGCAATCAAACAATATAGAAGTTTAACTTGCCATTGGCTTAACTTTTATTTTGAAATAGACCTTAATAATGTTTTCAGTAGTTTCTCAAAATCGTCGCACTCAAAAAAGTCATGCTTATCATAATTTCTCCAAAAAATTCAGAACTTAAATTTAATTCACGAATATTGTTTAGTTTTCACTTGAAGAGATTTCCACATAAAGAAATTAAATTCGCTGTTTTCATATTATATTTTATCGATGAAACAATATCTTGGCAAAACGTATTAAATATTCAGTGTTTATGGAAATGCTAAGAATTCATAATTCATAATGTTGATGTAGCATACAGCATGTCATCCATTCAGAGTAAAACTTGAGAAAAACTAAGTTTTTCAAAATCAGTAGGTTATTGAACATTTCTTAATAATGTACAGGAAAGCATTTGTTCTGTTAAATATTATATATTTTATTATAATTTTACATAAATAGAAAAAAATCAGATGAAAATCCTTAGTTATTACAGGGTATATTTTGGAGCCTCAAAGCATTTTATTAACCCTTTTTTTAAATTAAAAATGGAACTATATTTTAAAGCATTTCATAGATGGTTTCAAGAGTTTTTAATAAAGTCATTCATTACCTCTGTGTAAGTAAGAGCCAATAACCATAACTGGTTAATAAGGTTTTTATTAAGCTTTGATTTTGTGAATTAATGCTGTTGCAAGTTTTGAAAGAATTTCCTTGATTAAATAGTGCAAATGAAGATGTTATTTCCATTTAACAAAGAGTCGTGAAATTGGTAGCGAGGCGGGTGCTTCGAAATTTATAGGATGGGCCCTTATTGAATGGCCCCCAAATATCTGCATTGGACTGAATCTGTGAGGAGTTTAAAAAACCCGGAAGTAAAAGCGCCATTGTTACATTTCTAGCTACATACATGTATCATGGCTGTCAGTAGAACTGTAACGTCTACGAAAAAAAAACAATATTAAATACTTCTAGATATGGTGTGATTTGTGTGAAAATCAATTTTTCACCAGCATTCAATAACGCCCTTGAAAGCTCGTATATTTCATCGTTATATGGGAAACACGCATAAAGCATTTAGCCAACTTCTTTCTGAAGAAAGCATTAATTTAGAACACAACATATTGGCAGCATAAAATATTGCGAAAACTATAATTTTCTTTTTATATAGCTGACAAGTAAAAAATTACTAAATCTATAATTTATCGATTCCGCTAGAAATTGACAATTCCATAGAGGTATAGTGGTTTTTATGAACATACCATGTAATATTTTTTTTTTTTAAATAGCAAAGAGCGATATAAGGCTGTGTGCAATTGCAGTAAAACCTATCAGACTGGATTTGACGAAAACGCTATCTAGAAAATCGAGTAAGAGCCCAGACTTCGGAATAATTGGTTTCTAAGCTCGTGGCACTATATTAAGCATTTCATTGAATTATCATGAACACTCGCTATGTTTATTCATAAGCACCATATACATAACGAAGCTAGTAATTTATATATGAAGAAACCTTTAAAATATCATTTTCAAACAACATCCACACAAAACAGTATTTAGTGGCAATTTTTGGATGAAATGAAACTCTGCTTTAGGACTGATATACGAGTATGCTTAATCATATTTCACAACGATGATTTATTACTCATGAATGTCACTTTTGCTATGACTATCGATTATAGCTTCCCTTTAGAACACGTGATACTATATAACATTCTCATATGTCAATAACAGTAGATTAAAATTTGTGGTTTTAAGGCAATACTATAAGATTTTCGGCGCTCATGGTCAAGGCTCACATGGAGTGGCCGAAATGGATAAATGTTTCCCACTAACTCCCTCATCCCCCCCGAAAACCAAGAAATTTTCCAAATTGTAAGCCGAACCGGCAAAATAAAAAAGGGGAATTTCACTTTTGCCTTTCAAGTGTGCTTTTTCTAAGGTTAAAACGCAGTTTTTCTAAGGTAAAAACGAAGCGTTTTCTGCATTAAAGGTGCACATTTTCTTAGGTACAAACTCAATTGTATGTTAAACATATTTTAGAAAAAAATTGAATTGAACGATTATTAGCATGAAAGATGGAAATCGCAGTGAAGCATCTTTTTTTAAAGTGCAATTGTTACATTACGGTTGCAACTCCTTACGTTTTTAAATCTAACGAAGATAAATACAAGTTATCCTAATTTGTTTGCATTATTTTGTAAAATCCATGAAGTGTCTCACTTCACCCAGAAGTGGGTTAAGATGAGACATTCCACACACAAATTTTCCAGTGCAAAAGATTTATCAAGAAAAAAACATCACACCTCTTAAAAAATGGCGAGACTGGCTGAGACCTGTAGAGCCTAATCTATCTATATATGTTCCAGTGCAAAAGATTTCATTGAATTTTCATACACAGTCACTTAGTTAAACCACATATCCTTACAATTTTAGATCAATAGGAGAATTAGTGAGTGCGCAAAAAATGTGTAGTCAAAATAGGTGAATGCGCAAAAAAAAAAAAAAGTTGAAGCAAAAAGTGTCTCAATGCTCCCCATACAGTCTCCCCTACATGTTGCATTTTCAATAAGCAGCTTGTGTTCTCAAGTCACCTAAGTGAATTACAGTGCAGTTTGAAGCACTGAACATGCACAGCAAAGAGGAGATCACCACATCCAATTTATATTCAAGTATTGGGAAAAGTCGGTCATCACGGTCCTGTCATCGTTGTCGTTTACGGTCTCAACTTTGCATGCGTCCAATTGCGAAAATAGCCCTTGTAGTATATCAGCCAGTGCATGGCACGCATGTGGAAAACAGGGTTCCGGTCGAGTGCTGTTCGAAGCATGTATCAATGCACCAGATCGTTCACTTTGCAATTTAAAAGCAACTGTCAAATATGCATTAGATCAGGCGTGCATACACGAATTGCTCTCATGGCATGATATACAATCTGACATTTTAAGAGGCCTGCAATACGTCCGACTGCGCACGGGTCGCCCTATAACGCGAGTATCATACAGTCTCCCTTGCACGACAGGGGCTCCAGGGATTTGATAATGTCAAAAATATATGTGCAAGATTCTTACCTTGATAATGACGGTTTCTGTTTGTCCAGATGTAAAGGTTTGTTGTAAATCACCTTGCTGTGCTCTGCATCCATTAGCCATGCATCCTCGATATACAACTTTTCCATTAGCACGCAACAGCTTCCCGGGACTCAGCTGCATCATTCTGTATATGGAGATAAAAGCAAAATCCTGAAAATCCAAACTAGGCTTCAGAACATCTCGTAAATCCTGAATTTTTCTTCCGTTTTCCACCATGCTTCTTTAAAACCGGCACTGACAGTTATGGCGAAAGCTTGGCGTTAATGATTCCCTGCTAATTTAAGGCCGAAATTATCTTCGCATGCACGTGCCATTAGAACTGGTCCCACCCTCCATTACTGTTCAGAAATTTATGCGGCGGCTATTCCATCTTGAACAATTTACGACAATTGGAATTTATAGATCTCTAGGGAGCAACATTTTAAAAATACCATCAACCGCCGTGTTTTGATCGGTCAGACACTCCTGTTCTGTGGGCAATATACAGGTTGGGTCAATGAGGTCCTGACCTCCAAATTTGGTATACATTTTTCACGGTTAAAATTGGTTGGAATGTTGGTTTTGATAACAGATGTTCAAAGGTTAACATTTTTATATCCACATTTTACGAGAAGGAAAATCTTTATCATTTTTCAACAGAATATTGAAATTTATATCTAGCAGTCTGGAATTTTTATTAAATAAGGTTTCAAATATGAGTTTCAAATAAAAGTTTTACATAATAATAATTTCGATGAAATTGGTTTACTGGCATTCATAAAAAAATTTGATCAATAATAGGTTCGTTTTTTCTCATACTTTTAAATACTATGAAGTGTGCTATATGCATTTATTTTATAGCACATTGTTGTATAGCCTACAAAGCATGCAAAATATTATTAATAAATTTAAAGAGGACAAAACTTAAGCCAGATCTCCATTAAGACGTAACATTTACGTTATAAACACGTTTTTACAAACATAATGCAAAAATGTTTGCTCTCCGGGTTTGTTTCAGTCGCCATTTTCTTAAATATACATATAGTGGTCAACTTAATTGATGGGACACCAGTAAAATTTCACAAATTGACAAAAGAAAAACACTTTAGCAACTTTTAATTTGTTATAATACCATTTTAATTGCATAAATAATGACAATTACTTAACTAAAGTTACTTATATTGATAAATTTCATTATAAATAACAGAAAATGGAAAAAACATTTTTCAGATGCAACATAAGTGATGGGACACTATCCAAAATATACATGTAAAATATGGTATATGACTAACTAATAATTTGTAGGACCACCATTATGTTTGGTGATGTCTGCCAATCTTCTTAGCATGGAATCCACTCGTTATTTTATCTCTTTAGAGTAGAATTTTTGCTATTCATCCAATTGCACTCTTTTGAGGTATTTTTTTGTTAGAAATGGTGTGCTTTTTAATATTTCCCATTTAATATCTCCCATAAAAGTTCTATTTTATTTAAAGTCAGGACTCAGAGCTGGTGAATAAAGTTGAATTGGAACTTTAGATAGTATCCATTCTTTTGCTAAGTGTGATGTTTGCTTGGTGTTATTGTCCAGTTGAAATATCCTAACCCCAATTTTGGCTATAGTTGGTACCAAATTCTATTTTAGTTAGCCCACATAGTATTTACATTTGTACATTATGTCATCAATAAAAACTTAATTGACCACCAGATTCTGAAATCTAGCCATGCATGAAGGAAACGTCCTTCAAACCTTTTCTCTGGCAATGCTTCCTAAAATATTAAATATGCTTTTATCTGTAAATAATATAGAATTTCAGAATTCCTGTGGCAGGTTTAGGGGGTTATTTTCAAAGTTTAACCATTTTGTTAGATTTGTGTTGCTAACAAGCAGTTTCTTTCTTGAGTTTTTTCAATGAAAGCCATTTCTATGAAGAACTCTGCGACAGGTTTTGGGATGTAGTTATTCCATCAATTTCCTGGACTATTGTGGAATCTTTCGAACCAGTTGTTCTTGGATATTTCTTCACAACCCTGATCACAGCTCACTCGGTTCACTCGCTAATCTTTTGTTTGGGACCATTTCTAGATTAATTTTTAACTCTGCGCGCTGCTGTTTGTAAAACGATTCTACTATATTTTGAATAGTCTATCGACTTACTGCAATAAATTCGGCAACCTCACGCACACTTAGTCCATCTGCAATTCATCATAAGACTTCAAAAGAGCTGCTATTGGATGAATGGCAATAATGCTACTCAAAAAAGATAAAATGACGTGTGGATTTCATGCCAAGAAGACTGGCAGAGGTCACCTGTGAGACAAATTTCCCACAAAACGGCCTTACCTTAATTCCTCCTTTTCCCACAAATATTTCAAATGAAGAAAAAAAAATACAAAAGGATAACCTTGTTCTGCGAACCTGCAACCTACCTGTACTCAGGGTCATGCACGTGGCGCTGCAGAGCTACT
>JAQGAE010003416.1:0-14805 GCA_034696685.1 Julus scandinavius | reverse complement strand
ACAAAAAAACTTTGTTTTTAGTGTTTTTGTTTTCTGTTTCTGGTTTTTTGTTTTTTATTTTCCTGGTTCTAGTTTTTTTTGTTTTGTTTCTAGTTTTTTGTTTTTTGTTTCTGTTTTTCGGATCTCATATTTTTCTGAAGTTTTATCATAGTTTTCTATTTACACGCAACTTAAGTAAGACTGTTTCCGAGCATAATTTACGTAACGATGACTCCGTTCCTAAAGCACGGATTTGCGGTCCTTCTACGGAATTGCCCCGCGAGTATCTCCAATATGGCCCCTAAAAGTCTAAAAACGTTTTATAGTATGACCAACGAGATTATGCAATATTTCTAATACCAAACATTTCCAATATGGCCGCCCTGATCTACAAACATTTTCAATATGGCCTCTAAAGGGCTAAAACATTTCCAACATGCCCTAAAACATTCACACGCACTAACCGTAATTTGACGTAACTTATCATAATAGAACAGAATCGTTATTTAGAACGTTATTTTAGAACGTCATTTTAGAACATTAGTTTGTAGTTTTTGCACGATGCGGGCGAGTGCTTGTTTTTGTATTTTAACGGCATACGTTTTGATAATCGCTCTCTAAGGACCTTAAGGTCCTTTTAGTCCAAATGGACCCTATATGCATAATAAAACTTACTTTTTTAAAATTCGAATTTTCGCGGGCTTGTTTTTGTTGCCGCGATCGGATATTCAGGAATTCTTGGGGGGCTGCACGTGACTTCTTTACAGTTCTTTGGTATTCTTGCTACCGTTGCCGAACACCGTTGTAAACATCCACGATGGAGACTATTCGAAATGTATCGTGTTCTCGGATATTCAGGAATTTTTGGTCGCGTGACTTCTTATTCGATCTTGGGTAATTTTTCTGCCGTTGCCGAACATAATTGTAAACATCCAAAATGGCGACTGTTCAAATTGTATCGGTCGATATTCAGGAACTCTTGGTCGAGTGACGTCTTACTCGTCTTGGGTATTCTTGCTGTCATTGCCGAACACCGTTGTAAACATCCAAGATGACGACTGTTCGAAATATATCGTTCGATGTTTTGAAGTAAGTGAGTGGAATTTATGTAGTTTAGTGGAATTTTAACCACATTTCAACCGCTGTGACAACAAGGGTGGATGTTCCATAAGCTGTTTAACCACAGAACCGCATGTATGTTACAGGTTAAAGAAGCTTATTACCACAATTCAACCACAGCGACGTTTCCACATTCTAACCACAAGGATGTCGCGGTTTAGTGAAGTTTAACCACAGGAATGTTACACGAGGTATAGAATCTTAACCACAATGTCATTGGCCATAGAATATTATCCACAATCTTATGGGCTATAAAATCCTAACCACATTTGTGTCGCTGCAGACATGTAATTAAAACCACAAGGATATGTTGCAGTCTATAACCACAATGACACAAGAATATTACCACATTCTAACCACAAGGGAGGCTTATATAACCACAGTTCAACCACATAATGTCGCAGTTTAGAGAAGCTTAACCACAGGGATGTGGCGAGGTATAGTATCTTAACCACAATGTCATTGGCCATAGAATATTATCCACAATCTTATGGGCTTTAGAATCTTGACCACATTTGTGTCGCTGTAGACGTAATTATAACCACATTCTAACCACAAGGATATGTTGCAGCCTATAACCACAAGGACACAAGAATATCACCACATTCTAACCACAAGGGAATTATAACCACAGTTCAACCACATAATGTCGCAGTGAAGGGAAGCTTAACCACAGTGATGTGGCAAGGTATAGAATCCTAACCACATGTATTACATGTTAGAGAATCTTAACCACAATTAACTACAAGGATGCTACAGTGTAGAGTTGACGTGGAACAAAACCACCACAATGTCCCACAAGGAAGTTATAGTGTATAGAATTTTAACCACAAACATGTTGCAGGCTTAACCACATTGACCACAACGATATTATAGGTTACTTTAATCACATGGACCACAGTCTATAGCCACTTAACCACGAGGATGTTCTGGATATAGAATCTGAACCACATTCCTATAGAATATAGAATTTTAACCACAATACTACATGCCACTTAGCCACGAGGGTGTTACAAGGTATGGAATTTTAACCACATTTTCACATTTCAGACCACAAGTTAAGATTCAAAGGGCCTAAATCAACTTGTTAGGGCTTAGTGGCCATGGCAACCACGGGCGACATTGTAACGGGCGTTTTGTTAACGGAACTCGCGGTTGACGATGACTCCATGATGTGCGATGCGGTTCACAAACAGCACTTCATGATCCACAATTTGTTACACAAGAAGAAGCAGAACCGCAAGAAGCTGCTGTTCCATTTGGCCCATGCCGCAGGACGTAAAAAGAGGCAAGGGCCTCCGGTCAGAAGGTTCAGAATCCCAAGGGGTAAAGAGACGGACGCCAGCCTGGACCACGATTACGCCAACGGCTCCATACCGCGGTTCTGTTCCGATGAGTTCGACGAGTTTAAAAGCCACTTTCCAATCAGAAGATCCACGTTTAACGTAAGTTAAGGGACCTGTGGGTTAGGGCCTTTTGAAGTTCGAAGGCTTATTGATGGGTAAAACTCACTGATGCCCATTGAGAAGTCTTTGAAGGGACCTGTGGGTTAGGGCCTTAATAATCTGCGGGACTTCCTAATGAGTAAAATTCTTTGAGGCCCTTTAAGTAGTCTTTGAAGGGACCTTTGGGTAAGGGCCTTCATAAGCGGTAAGACTTCTTAATAAGTGAAGTTAATTGAGGTCCATTAAGAAGTCTTTGAAGGGACCTGTGGGTGAGGGCCTTAATAAGACTTCCTATTGAGTGAAATTCTTTGAGGCCCTTTAAGAGGTCTTTGAAGGGACCGGTGTCTTGGGGCCTTTTTAATCAGGGAGAAGTTCATTGAAATCCATTAAGAAGTCTTTGAAGGGACCTTTGGGTTAGGGCCTTCATAAGTGGGAAGACTTACTAATGGGTGAAATTCTTTGAGGCCCTTTAAGAAGTCTTTGAAAAGACCGGTGTCTTAGGGCCTTTTTAATCAGGGAGAAGTTCATTGAGGTCCATTATGAAGTCTTTTAAGGGACCTGTGGGTTAGGGCCTTTGTAAGTGGAAAGATGTAATAGTGGGTGAAATTCTTTGAAGCCCTTTGAGAAGTCTTTGAAAGGACCAATGTCTTGGGGCCTTTTTAATCCGAGAGAAGTTAATTTGGGTCCATTAAGAAGTCTTTGAAAGGGCCTTTGGGTTAGGGCCTTCATAAGTGAAAAGACTTCTTAATGGGTGGTGTTCATTGAGGCCCATTGTGAAGTCTTTGAAGGAACCTGTGGGTTAGGGCCTTCGTAAGCGGAAAGATGTAATAGTGGGTGAAATTCTTTGAGGCCCTTTGAGAAGTCTTTGAAAGGACCGATGTCTTGGGGCCTTTTTAATCAAGGAGAAGTTAATTGAGGTCCATTAAGAAAAGTCTTTGAAGGGACCTTTGGGTTAGGGCCTTCATAAGTGGGAAGACTTACTAATGGGTGAAGTTCATTAAGGCCCTTTAAGAAGTCTTTGAAAGTACCGGATATCTTAGAGCTTTTTTATGCGATTAAACTTAGCGCTCGCTTAGATTGCTTTGGGTTAGGGCCTTCAAAAATCTTGACTTTACGTGATTTTATTTGAAATGTACGGCACGATCCGACATCCGATTTCCACCGCGGTTCCAAACCGCTTAACGCCCCATTATCTTTCCGTCTAGAAAATCGTGTCCCTGGTGGAACCCAAGTTCGGCAACCAGGAGAAGTCTTCTCTTCCGATCCAGCGCAAGGTCCTCGTGTCCATGTGGATGTTGTCGTGCCAAGACAGCTTTAAGACCATCGGCGACAAGTTCGGGCTCCAGAAGAGTACCACGTACTACGCCTTCACGCAGTTCATCGGCGTACTCCACAGTCTCGCCAAGGAATACATCTACTGGCCGGACAGCGAGCGGTTGAGCCGCATCGCTGAAGAATTCCAGAAAAACCACAAGTTCCCCGGAGTCTTGGGAGTCATCGGCACTTGCCACATACCGGTGAAGATCTCGCTCACGGACGAGAAGACGGGAGAACCGCGGCCCGATCCGTACTCCACGATGGTTCTGCAAGCGGTTTGCGACAACCGCATGAAATTCATGGACATTCATCCAGGATCGCCGCAGCCCGGCCACGCAGGAACTACCAATTGGAACCTCTTCGAGGGCAGCCATCTAGGAAGACATCTTTGCACCAACGAGTGGGAGGTTCCGGACGGTTACTACCTCGTGGGCGACCGCACGTACGCGTTGCGGAAATACCTCATCACGCCTTACCGCGACCCGCAATCCGATGAACAGAAGCGGTTGAACCGCGCTTTGGAAGATATGACCACCGTAGCGAGAAAGGCCTTAACCTCGATGCAGTCGCGGTTCGCGAGACTCAAGTACATAGACGCTAGCCGCTCGGATCTGGTGCCGCTGATGGTGGTTGCGGCATGCGTGCTCCACAATATCATACTGGAGGAGGAAGGTGAGCCGCAGGACTCCGATGCAGCGGTGGTTGGTGGAGAGATGCCTGTGGCAACCGCCGGACCTTCCTTGGAACGCGGCACTTTACGGGAAACAACGGTCCTAACCGCAGAACTTGATGTGGATCAAGATGCGGTCGAGATGCGGGATGCGGTGGCCAAAAGCTTCGTTAAGTTATGATGCCGCGTGGAAATACCTCATCACGCTTTACCGCAATCCGATGAACAGAAGCAGTTGAACCGCGTTTTGGAATAATGTTGCCACTGTACCTCGAAAGGCCCTAACCTCGATGCAGTCGCGGTTCGTGAGACTCCAGTACATAGATGCTAGCCGCTCCGATCTGGTGGTTGCGGCATGCGTGCTCCGCAATATCATACTGGAGGAAAAAGGTGAACCGCAGGACTCCAATTTTGCGGCAGTTGATCGGAGCTGCATGTGGGAATCGTTGGACCTTCCTTGGACCGCGACGCTTTTCGGGATGCAACGGCGGCAGTCCTAACCGCGGAACTTGACGTGGATCAAAATGCGGTATGCGGTGGTTAAATGCAAAGTTAAGTTATGATGCCGTGTGGAAATGCCACATTTTAGTTTCGTACAAATTGTTACAAAAAAATCAATAAAATTTTCCTATTTGTGGTTCTACTGTCGTACTTGCAGTCCATCCACACACGGTCAGTTTGTGTTCATACCGGGCTTGTCATTCCAGGATTGCCATGGTTTAGTCCTCAAACGATCATTTAAGGCCTTCAATCCAGGATTGAAAAGGTCCCAATTAAAGTTTCCCTAATATAAATAAGGTCCTTTATATAACAATCCATAACCATTGAATAAACCATAATTTAAAAAATGTAAATATTTAAATTTCCCGCTGCGTGACGTCACGGTTGCCATACCAACGGCATGCGCCACCGTCGCTAACTCTATTACCCATAACCCCTCGCTGCAAAACAAAACTATACGGACAAATATTTGAATTTCCCGCTTTCTGACGTCATCGCATTCGTATTTTGTTGACGTCACGGTTGCCATGACAACCGCTAGAGGCGCCACCGTTCTTAAATCCCATGATCCCTCGCTGCAAAACAAGACAAGTGCCCGTAAAAAAAAAACATGGCGATTTTGATGTCATTTCACTTCGTATCGCATTTTAATTCACGAAAAATTCATTATGAAGCTATTAATTTTGTTGTCAGTCGTCAATAGTAAAGGATTAGCAGAGCAGCGTCTTTAAACGTTAAAAATTTGAAGCCGAGAAGATGGAAAACGAAGAAGGAGGCGGTGGTGCAACATCCAATTTTGGTAAAATTTCATCATAAAATCTATCAAAATTGTGGTCAATTTTCATATTTTTCGTGTCTGTTTTGTTATTTCTACGTTTTTCCTACTCCTTTTTATTCCCAGATTTAGTGGAAATGAACCCCGATGACGATGCGTCGTCTATGTCGACAGACACCGATGTGGAGTCCATGAAAATGTTGATAATGTCGTTGAAAAACCGTGAAAAGGAGATTTTGAAAGATAAAACTGAGATGGAAATCGATTTCGGATTAAAAAGGGCAAAGTTCATGGATTTGTTCAGACAAAAGGAAGGTCAGTCATTGTGGTAAAAGTTTCGATAAAGTTGATAATATGCGAATTTATGAGCTTCAAACTCACGAGTACGTGGTAAAAAGTACAAGTTATTGCGGTCAATTTTGGATGAAAACTACTGAAATTACGATGTTTTCATAAATTCAGTAATTTAAGCCTGGATAAAGTGTGATCAAAGGATTTGAGTGATTATGTCTACTCCTAGAATATTCTTGCAAGACTATTCCAACGTCTAATCGCACGCAAAAAGAAGGACCGATAGCAAGCATCCGTCTTGGGGCCTCGAAGGATTCGAGTGATGTTGTCTACTCCTGTAGCGGTCCTTAGCCGTTAAAATATTTGAATTAAGAGAAAGATTAAAACGTTTGAATAACCCCGTAGATAACTTTTCACGTCTGGACCTCGACGTGTCCTGGAATGGTGATTCCAAGAGAGGTTTTTGGTAATATAAACTCCGAAATACTTGACAGCGAGTCGAACACCATCCAGAAAGTACTTCGGGTGGAAAGTTTTTCATGAAAGTTTTCTAGTTTTCAGACGAAGAAGTTTTTAAAATGTCTTTATCGTGAAATTTCTGTTTGTTTTTTTCCAGACGAAGTCGCGAGCGAGAAGAGCGTGTCAAGTTGCCTCCAAGACGAGCGAGACGAACTCATGTCAAAAGTCATCGAGCTTCAGCACGAACTCGACGAAAGCAAGTCTCGAGTCACCGTTTTGGAATATACCAAAGACAGCGAAATAGACGAAGAGAGGAGAAGGTGTCGAGAGGAAATTGCGTCGCTACAACAGATAACGAAGGGTAAGTGACGCACTTTCTAACTGGACCGTTTAATGCTTAACGACAGCGTTAACGTGGCTCATTTTCAGAAACGATCGCGGAGGCCACGCAAAGAAACCGCGAGTACGAAAGAGAAATCGGGAAACTCAAAAGACTCGTCGACAAACTGGAATCCGAGACTCACGAGGGGAAAAATCAAATGACAGCAGAAAGGTGAAATTACTTAACGATACTTTAAATTAATCCTAACGCTAACTTAGAACGTGTTGAACGCTTTCGTTATAATTATTCTTAAAACACTTGACGATAGTTTAAGGACTCTTAGCAATAGATTTTCGACTCCTAACGGTAGCTTATAGATTTAACGGTAGCTTGGGGATTCTTAATAGTACATTAGCGACTCTTAACGGCAGCATTAAAATTCTTAACAATAGCTCGGCAATTCTTAAAAGTGGTTTAACGACTCTTAACGGTAGTTTATCGACTTAATTGTAGCCTCACAATTCTTAAAAGCAGATTAATGACTTAACGGCAGGTTTAAAACTCTTTAATGACAGCCTCAAAACACTTAACGGTAGCTTAACGACACTTGGCAATAGGTTTTCGACTCCTAACGGTAGCTTATAGATTTAACGGTAGCTTGGCGATTCTTATTAGTAGATTAGCGACTCTTAACCGCAGCATTAAAATTCTTAACAATAGTTCAGCAATTCATAAAAGTGATTTAACGACTCTTTACGGTAGTTTATCGACTTAATTGTAGCTTCACTATTCTTAAAAGTAGATTAATGACTTAACGGCAGAATTAAAACTGTTTAAGAACAGCCTCAAAACACTTAACGGTAGCTTAACGACACTTAGCAATAGATTTTCGACTCCTAACGGTGGCTTATAGACTTAACGGTTGCTTTGGGATTCTTAATAGTAGATTAGCGATTCTTAATAGTACATTAACGACTCTTAACCGCAGCATTACACCTCTTAACGATAGTTTACCAACTCTTAGCAGTGGCTTATCCACATAACGATAGTTCCGCAATTCTTAAAACTAGATTAACGAGTTTTAACGGTAGCTTAACGACTTACAGGCAACTTAACGACTCGCTGTATTCCCAATGTTTCCGCTAATCCTGCAGTTAACGATATTTAACAGTGTCGCGAGAAAAATATAGCTTTAATTATTTGAAATGACGTCCGTTAAAGTTAACGCTAACTTTCTTTTCATACATTCCAGTAAAGAGGGCGTTTTGTCCGTGATGACGAAGACGATAGCCAAGAAAGTGTCCGGTTTAAACACCTCGTACTCGCAAAGTAACGAGAACATTAACGAGAACTTGGAGGATAGCATGAAGAAGGTTAGTTAACGAGCGTTTTAACTGCCGTTAGTTTTCGGTCGCATTTTGATCTGGTTCACGATACGACCGAACTATTAGTCGATTAAACTTCTGCTCTCCCCCGTTAACGAATCATTTTTCACCATCTCATAATCGCACATCATGATAATCGGCCGATATATTTAACGGCTATGTTAACGATCGAAGAACCGGTTAAACGCGATATCAAATTAAGTAGCCTTGTAATCGGAAGACTTTTGTTCCAATCATAGCTGCGGTTTTTGCGGTTATCCACAATGTGTGGCACTGGGATAGTTCCTCTATAAACTGGCCAATACCGGGATCCATCCTGTCTAGAAGTACTTATCATGTCTCCTCTTTCCTTTAATGCGGTCTGTTAGAAAGATAGCAGTTTCTTCCATGACAAATACTCGGGATAGTTCCTCTATAAATTGGCCACTACTGGGCTCCTTCCTCTCTAAATTACTTTTTTATCCCCTCTTATTCCTGCTTCGACCTACTTGCGAACTATGATGGGAAAGAAAATCTTCAAATAAATTCCTTGGCAAATACCGGGATAATTCCCCTATAAACTGGCCACTAACGGGCTGCATCCTCTATAAATTGGCCAATACCAGGATCCATCCTCGCTAGAAGTACTTATCATATTTGTCATATGTCCGTTAGTAAGATCAGAAATAAATTGTTTCTTCCAGGACAAATACTGGGATAGATCCTCTATAAACAGGCCACTACCGAGTTTCATCCTCTATAAACTGTCCAATACCGGGATCCGTCTCTTTAGAAGTACTTGTCATACCTGTCGTATGTCCTTTAATAAGATTAGGAGTAAATATTTTCTTCCAGGACAAATAACTGGGATAGATTCTATAAATTGGCCACTATTGGGATCCTTCCTCTATAAATTGGCCACTATTGGGATCCTTCCTCTATAAATTGGCCAATATCGGGATCAATCCTCTATAGAAATACTTGTCATATGTCCGTTAGTAAGATTAGAATTAGTTTCAACCGGGACAAATAATCGGGATAGTTCCTCTATAATCTGGCCACTACCGTGATCCATCCTCTATAAATTGGCCAATACCTGCATCCATCCTTGCTAGAAGTACTTGTCATATGTCCGTTAGTAATATCAGAATTAAATAGTTTCTTACAAGACAAATACTGGGATAGATCCTCTATAAACTGGCCACTACCGAGTTCCATCCTCTATAAACTGTCCACTACCGGGATCAATCCTCTATAAATTGGCCACTACCGGGATCAATCCTCTCTAGAAGTACTTCTCATACGTCCATTAGTAAGATTTTGAAATAGTTTCTTCCAGGACAAAATACTGGGATAGTTCTTCTATAAATTGGCCGCGAAGTACTTTTCCCAACTCCTCGTTAAGCACATCGGTCGCTTATAGTTTTTCCTCAAAACGTAGACCGGTAACGAAAGATTAAACGCGGAAACTTTATCTTCCCGTTAAAATTGAACTGCCGATTAAATTTATCTATTTAATATGTGTTAACGAGTCGTTAAGAACCGGGGGAGCGCAGTAAGTTTTTGCGAAGCTCTGATTGGTTGGGTGCTACGAACGATTCTTTTTGTTGTTTTCGTCTTCCAAATTTTATCGGCCATCCGTTAAACTTAACGAATCAACGCCCACCATTCAGGCTTTTAGTTTTAGTTAATTTTTTAATGAAGCGTTAACTGCATTTTTTTAATTCGCTGTCTGCCGGCTAAACTTTTGTATGTTTTATTGTTTAGCCTGCAAGTAGCAGCTGGTGGGTGAGTTAATCTTCCGTTAACCTTAACTCGTGTGCCTCAATGTTTATTCGTTAACGGCCCTAACGATCGATCGGCCCATCCAACCAACCAGAACGGGCTTAAACTTAGTTTCTCGGTTGAAATTGAAGAAAGCGTTTGTTTATTTGTTCGTTATATTTCAATGCACGAATCACGATTAAGTTTAACGTACCGTTAAGTTATCTGTTGCATCGAATGTTCGCTTTTTCGAGTCTTAAATGTTCGTATTTCACAAATATTGCGCATGGCGAATGTTTAACGAAGACCCGAGTGCATGGTGGAAAAGGGCCCTTAAGTTACTAAAGGTCCGTTAAGGTACGAAAGGTCCATTTGCGATCATCCGTTTGTTACTTCCGTTACAGGCGAAGGAAGATGCGGAAGTTTTGCGTTCTCTCGTTGTTCCTTTGGAAGAGGAGATAGTGGCCCTTAAAGAAAAGTTAAGGGCCGCCGATGACCAGATTAGGGCCTACGAGGTGAGTCCGCGTGTTCCGTTATACCCCTCTTGATTGTAGCTTAGTACATAGGGGGGGGGGGGGGCCTTCTTCGCCGATGTTTTTGCCCTTTATGATGTTACATGTCTTTAAGCCTTTACCGACAACATATGGGACATTTCTAGTCAATGTTAGGACCTTTATGACCTTAGAGCCCTTCGGACCTTTAAACTAACAAACGCGGTCCTTTCCAGGCAAATTGTGGGACATATTTGGTTTCGCCCGTCAATGTTTAGGTCCTTCTTAACCTTAGACCCCTTTGGACCTTCCTCGT
This sequence comes from Julus scandinavius, assembly GCA_034696685.1. Classification (NCBI taxonomy): domain Eukaryota; kingdom Metazoa; phylum Arthropoda; class Diplopoda; order Julida; family Julidae; genus Julus; species Julus scandinavius. Next base: position 3,992 of record JAQGAE010003416.1, on the reverse strand, counting down.
CAATATTTAGGTCCTTCATAACCTTTGACACCTTTTGGTTTTCCTCGTCAAAGTTTAGGTCCTTCGTAATCGTAGACCCTTTTGGCCTTCCTCGCTAATCTTTAGGTCCTTTATAACCTTAGACTCCTTTGGACTTTCCTCGTCAAAGTTTAGGTCCTTCATTACCTTAGACCCCTTTTGGCCTACCTCGTCAATATTTAGGTCCTTTATGACCTTAGACCTCTTTGAACCTTCCTCGTCAAAGTTTAGGTCCTTTTAAACCTTAGACCCCTTTGGACCTTCCTCGTCAATATTTAGGTCCTTTATGACCTTAGATTCCTTGGGCCTTCCTCGTCAATGTTTAGGCCCTTTATGATCTTAGACCCCTTTGTGCCGTCCTCGTCAATGTTTAGGTCCTTTATAACCTTAAACTTTTTTGGACCTTCCTCATCAATCTTTAGGTCCTTTATGACCTTAGACCCCTTTGTGCCTTCCTCGTCAATCTTTAGGTCCTTCTTAACCTTCGACCCCTTGGGCCTTCCTCGTCAATGTTTAGGACCTTTATAACCTTAGACCCCTTTGGACCTTCCTCGTCAACCTTTAGGTCCTTTATGACCTTAGACCCCTTTGAACCTTCCTCGCTAATCTTTAGGTCCTTTATAACCTTCGACCCCTTTGAACCTTCCTCGGTAATCTTTAGGTCCTTCGTAACCTTAGACCCATTTGGACCTTCCTCGTCAATTTTTAGGTCCTTTATAACTTTAGACTTCTTTGTGCTTTCCTCGTCAAATCTTTAGGTCCTTTATGACCTTAGACCCTTTAGACCTTCCTTGTCAATGTTTAGGTCCTTTATAACCTTAAACTTCTTTGGACCTTCCTCGTCAATCTTTAGGTCCTTTATGACCTTAGACGTCTTTTGGCCTTCCTCGTCAATGTTTAGGCCCTTTATGACCTTAGACCCCTTTGGACCTTCCTCGTAAAAGTTCGGGTCCTTTATAACTCATGATGTCCTCCGATGTTTAAACCCTCTAGGACCTTAAATGTCTTTGGGTCCTTCCCCGCCAATGGCTCTCAAATTAGGCGTCTGATCTATTGACCGTTTCATAATTGCCCTTTGTCTTTAGGGCCAAAATACTGTATCAAAAACCTTCGAGGTACCTTCCCTGGAATGTCCGGATCGCAAGCCCCTCGTCGAAGTGGACAGCGAAATTGACGAGAAAGTAAGTATCGTAGACTTAAGTTTCGTTACAATCATCGAAAGGGCCTCTTTCGATCCGCCGTATTTCCTTTTCAGCTGAAAGGGCTTCACGTGGGTCTCGAGGCCGAAAAGTCCTCTCGTAGCGATCTTGAAATGTACGTGGCCGTCTTGCAGAGCCAAAAGGCCACGCTTTCGAACGAGGCCGAGGACCTACGCAAGCAGCTCCGAGAAGGTAAGGGCACGTTCCGGATGCCTTTATTAAGGTACTTTTTTATTTAACCCGATGTTTAACGGTCCTTTAAAGTGTGCGAGATCTTGGACAAGGAGAAACGCGAACATAACGAGCTGAAGCAGACGTGGCACATGGCTAACGATCAGTTTCTGGAGGCCCAAAGGTTGCAGTCGGAATACACCAAACACATCCAGGACCTTCTGACCAATGATCAACTTAAGGTCATTCAAGGTATGGGCATCTTGGTTAAACTTCGGTCAAGGGCACTTTTAACTTCGAACTTACGGCACGTACTTTTCTTTAGAGTTTCAGAAGAAGAATTCCGTGATTCCGAAAGATTTCGCCGGAATTCTTCAGCCCTTTGATGATATCTGCAGTCAATCGAGTAAGTTTTTGTTAACGAGTCTTCAAATCTTAACGGTAGTTTAACGACTCTTTAACAACACGACAATCTCAAAGATCCGTATTTTACGCTACGTGAACGTGTTCCGTCCCTTTGCTAAAGCGGTCCTTATCGTGTTCAGGTTCCAAAAGGTCCTCTCCGATATCTTTTCCATCGTCGCCGCACCGTAGAAAGAGCCCTTCTCCCGCCAAGCAGGGCGCTCTGGAAAAGACGGGAGACGACAGCCGTCTTTCCGAAGAGTTCAGTTTCGAAGTTCGGGACTTTGCCGCCGGAAAGTCGTTTCACGAGAGCATGTCTTCTTCGGAGAGCATGGAGGATCCGGGAAAAGGTACGGAACCCGACGGTGGTCCGCCGGGCGGAGATCGTGCGACAATGTCTTGATTCTTGTCCGTTGACCGCCCAGTCTTAGATACGTTATCAGAGAGGGACGGAAGGCTTCATGCGGCGGATGTCTCGCACGGCAGTCGTGGAGACGCGAGCACCGGATCTTTGAGGCGTTTGTACTCGGAGAAGGAATGGCTGGCCATTCTGGAAGAGGTACGTAAAGATGTTGCGGAACGATGTTTCGCCAACGGAAGTTTAACGGATTTGTTTAATGCAGTTGAAGGGCTTGAGGGAGAAATCCGTGCAGCCGTGCGACATGTGTTCCAACTACGAGACTCAACTTCAGAAGGCGCAGGACCGCGAGAGGGCCCTCGCCAAGTCCATCAAGGCTCTGGAGCAGTCTAACGAGTGGCACAAGTCGGACTTGCAGACCGAACAAAACATACGCAAGGAACTGGAGAACAAGCTGGCGCAAAGCTCGACGGAGATGCACAGAGACGTACGTGAGGTTGACGATTTGACAAAGTTGACAGGGTTGACAAAAGTTGACGAAGTTATCCGTTGCAGGTTGCCGAACTCTACAACAAAATCGGCGAGATGGAAAAGATCCACTACGACATCAGACAGCAGTTCGCGATCCACACGCAAGAGGTCACGGAGAGCACGAGAGGCCTTTCGAGTCATCGCGAGGAAGTCGAAGACGAGCTCAAGAGGCTGCAGCACGACAACGACAAACTCATCGGCAAGTACGCGGAAAGTTCTCGTCAGATGCAGAACGAAACCATCGAGTTGCCGAACAACATCGAGGGCGCTCAGCTCATGTTGCTGCAGATCAAGGAGGAGTTGATCATCGCCAAGATGGCCAAGGAACATCTCGAAGAGTCGTTGCGCAGCAAGATCTTGTTTATGAAGGAAAGGGCCAAAGACGAGCAGCACAATCGAGAGTCGACGGAGAGCATGTTGACCCAGGAAATTGACAGTCTGAGGGAGAAAGTAGGTGAGCGGAACAGGATGGGATACGAGGGCGGTGAGCTTTATCGCTTTCGGTAAGAGTCCGTTGACGCTATGCTATCGTTCTCTCAGGGATCTTGGAAAGCCTGAAGATGCAGCACGATAGCGAGCAGCAGTTGCGCATCGAGTTGGAGAAGTCGCTGAAAGACACGCAACAGAAACACGCCGACTCGCAAGCCAAGCAGCGGCAGATTTTGAACGCGTTGCAGAAAAGACTCGAAGAGGCCATCAAGGCGAAGGTACGATCCGGACACGCTGGGTTCTTGTCCGTTAGCTGAATTTTGTCCGTTACTCAAACTTTTTACGTTTAGGAGAAACTCGAAGGCGAAGTCAGCCAGTTGAGATGCAAAGTACAAACTCTTCAAGTGGATCTTGACAACAGCGAAGCCGTGCAGAGAGATTTCGTCAAACTATCTCAATCGCTACAGGCGAGTTTTTTGTTGTCTTTATTACTTTATCTTCATCGGTGAAGCTTGTGGATGACGGATGTTGGATGATAGATAGTTGATGATGGATGTTGGACGACGGATGATGGAGGATGGATGTTGGAGGACGGATGTTGGAGGATGGATAGTTGATGACGGATGATGGAGGATGGAGGACGGATGTTGGATGTTGGAGGACGGATAGTTGATGATGGATGATGGATGATGGATGATAGATGGTGTTGTCCAACACCATCATCCAACATCAAGTCATCCAACACCCATCATCAACTATCTGTCTTCCGACATCCGTGTTGGATGATGGTCTTAGACAACACCATCTGTCGTCCAACATCCGTCATCCAACACCCATCATCAACTATCTGTCTTCCGACATACACGGATGTCGGAAGACAGATA
>JAQGAE010003415.1:0-14805 GCA_034696685.1 Julus scandinavius | reverse complement strand
TTTCTATGGAAACGGTATGCCCTATGGGGAATTAAACCAGTGAAAGACAGTGCCACCTATTGAGTAAAGGTGATTTTCGGTATAGGTCCTGCTCCCCCTTAAGCCAATGTTGACTATCTTCAACATTCCCATTCAAATCGAAGGGGATGACAATCTCAACCAAAATCAACAAATGTATATCACGTTTATATAAATTGCAAACATTGTTCGTACACACTGAGCAAATGTTTTTTTTCCCTAAACAAGGCGACTATTTCGGCAACTGGAGTTCAGCTAGCAAATGCCACCTTAGGTATGTTTGTTTATGTAGTAAATTTTTTGGAACAAATTCAAGCACATTAAAAAAAATGTCAAGGTTCATTTTTTAAATTTATTTTTAAGGAGCAGTAGCACGACTAATTACCGCAACATTCGACAAATGAGTCAAGAATTTTTCAAGAATTATGAGAAAAAAAATTAGTTTTTGTGTGCTTTTTTAAAAAAGCACACAATTTTTCCGATTAACAGAAAACTCCCGACGCAGACAAGAAATGTCAGCATAAACCGGTGCTTTTGCACGAATTTCAAATATGATTCGCAACTTTTTCGAGTGGATAAAAATTCAAGCCAATTTCCAGATTTAAAAGGCTGCTGGACACCCTGCTAGGGCAGTCAGTCATTGTACATCAGCTGAGGAATTCTTAGATCTAATGTCATTAGCCTAGGCATGGAAGAATCCAGGATGTTTTCCAAAATGTTGGTATGTTTACTACCATTTGATCAGAGAAGATGCCAATTTTCACCCTTATCACCAGTCCACTCCTTCAGGAACACATGCCAGAAATCTTGGGTTGCTAAAATCAAAGTTATGCCCATAACTGCTAATCTAACAAGCCTATTCATTGTGTGATTGTCCATTCTGATTAGTGTGTAAATTGTGCACACTATAAAGAGAATTACACGCACTTGAATAAACCTAACTGCTTCCAACAAGCAGGATTTCCCCAATGACATGTTGAGTTTTCAAAACAGTATGCTGTTTTTAGCCGTGGGCCAGAATTTATCAAAAGCTGTGAAAAAAATACTGTAAAACAATGCAAGAATTCTCAATAGAGGGGCAGCGGAGTCATTTCAAACCTTTATTAAATTTTTCCTCCATTCGTTATTTTGCTTGCTGACGTTTGCTGCCTATCCCACTTAAGATTTTAGGAGATTCATTTTAAAGTATCTAGCATAAAAAACGCATTTACAAACCCTTGCTGTCCGTATCTGTAATTCTGCTCATCGCAGTATACTTATGCACCAGTTATGTTTAGGGCACCTGATGATGGCTGTGATGATGGAGTGCAAGAAAATTATTTTTCCTATGGTATTCTAGATGCCAAAGAGAACTCAGCCACCTTATTGAAGGTGCTTTTTACAAGTATTTGTCAGTTATTTCTCAGAACATTTCAGTCAACAATTTATACAATTTTAAATATCCCAAATATATTCTAAAACAATTAGGATCTTGAAAAATGTCAAACGAATCAAAAAATGTCACAATACTTAAAAAAAATTATTTTTAAAAGGCATGGGGACAAAATTGATTTGATAAACACTGACTTGCATTAAGAACATGAAAAAGTAGATTTTCTAAAAAAAAGTTCCCATATATTTAAAAAGTAAACTTTTTTCCACTTACCCATTTCATCTTCATCATCCTCGTCATCCCCAATCGATTCGTGATCGCCATTTTGATAACCGTTGGTGGTGCTACCATTGTTCATTGCATTCCTGGAGCTTTCATCGCTATCTGTCGTCTCCATGTCCACATCAGCATCAATCCCGCCACTGCTCTTGTTACACACTTCCTTGTGCAAATCGCCATTGATGGCAAGGTTAACAGCGTTCATGTCACCAACATTAAGACCGGGTGGGTTCGGGGCCATACCGTTGTTCAAGGATTTTGGGGTGATGATGGGTGACTGGTAGCACGGGCTTGGACTGCTGCTTCGGGACGAACTGCTCTGGTATGAGTGTCCGGGGCACTGAGCGTGATAACTGGGGCTCATACAGGGGGAACTCGTGTGGGGGCGGGGACTGCGCAGGGGGCGCACTTCACTGTCCGTTCCGTTTACCATTTCGATGAACTGCCGACACTTTAGCATAAATAGCAGGTTGGCGTTGCGTTCCAGCAAAACAGGATAAAGCTTCTGCGTGGTGTCGATTGCTTCACCCATGCGGCCAGCAAGTACCAATTTCTGTATTCCTGGAATTACAGTGAAGCAGAAAATGAGAGGATTAGAGGTTTACTTTGCACTAAACATCATTAACATTTTTAAAAGATTCCGGGATTCGAATAAGAATATAAAAAATCGCATATTCAACAGAAATCGACTACTGTAGAATACGTTATAACAAAACAGTTTAAAACAAAGATTATGGTCTATCCCATGCTTAATTCCAAAGCAATATAATATAAACAATCAGCATATTGAAAGAATGATTCAAGGATTTGAGGAAGCATAGGAAATCTGATGCACAAATTTTAAAAGTTCTACAAGAATTCAGGAATGAATATAAATTCCATGATTCTGGTCAATACAGGAAAAGTTCTTGGTCAAAGATTAATCAACATTCTTAAGATTACAGGCAAAATATCAGGATTAAAACAAATTATGTAAGCTATCCAACTTATAATTCAACGGGATTACAATGTTTTGGCAAACATAAATGTACAGAGAGAGAAAGTGAAGCAACAATTAAACTAGTCAAGACTAATATCGTCAACCGGTTATAGCTCTACCCGTTATAGGCAAATAAAGAGTCAAACTCATTGGTTGAATACAGTGTTTGACAAATCGAAAAAAACTGCATGCTAAATAATTAATTGTACTACTCTAAAATATTGAATGGGTTGCAGTATGCCATACAAAACAAAATGGTTTTGACATGGGAATTGAGGGAAAAGCTAAATAACACAGACTTTCACGACTTTCAGTGGTGGCCAAATGTTTAGGACCATCAAATTGATATGCATACATTATGGATATGGTGAAACAAATGGATGTTGCAATGCATGTTTTTAACACGTACATTACATTTCAATTAAATGATGAATAATAACAGGAATAAAAGCAAAAACAAATATTCTTTGTGCAACAGCCTGTATTTGTAGAAATCAACCCTGGACATATGTTTGGGACCACAAAAGATGACTGTTATATTAAAATGTTTCAGCTAATATCGAGTGGGATAAGCATGGTTTTTAATAACTGCTGCACATCGTCTTGGCATTGAATCAACCAGATGTTCACACCTTGCCTTAGGTACGGAAGCCCATGCCTCCTTAATGATTGAGAACAAATCATGTTTTTTTTTGGTTTTTTTTCATTTACAGCCTTCTTCACATCATTATACAAATTCTTAATTGAGTGGATATCTGGTGATTGAGCAGGCCACTTCATTACATTAATGCGATACTCCTCAAATCACTTTTTCACTGACTTGCCATGTGCTTAGGGTCGTTGTCTTGTTGAAATGTCCAATGTAGGGGCAAATTATCATCAACAAATGGAACCAACACATCTTCTAGTATGCTTTTGTAGACATGTTGGTTCGTTGTTTCATTTATGTGATGAACTGGGCCAATACCATTCCAATAAAAGCACCCCCAGACCATTATATTACCACCACAGAATTTTACAGTTGGCTGTATGCAGTAGGGTCGAAATTCTTCAGATTTCGTGCGCCGTACAAAGGTTTTACCATCATGCCCAAACAAATTGAACTTGGATTCATCACGCCACACAACATTTTTCCACTGTTGGGGGCTCCAGTGTAAATGTTCACGTGCAAATGCCAACCTTTCTTTTCTATTCTTCGATGATATAAATAGTTTCTTTCGAGCTACTCTCCCAAATAGCTGATATGCATTCAATCGACGCCTAATGGTACGAGCACTCGCGCTGCATATCCCACGTTGATGAAGTTGAGCCTGAATATCCCTTGCTATGAGATGACGATCACATTTGGACGTATGATGTATAAAGCGATCTATAAAGTACGGGTGCTTTATACGATGTATAAAGCGATCAGTGTATTCATTTGTTTTACAGGGTCTGCCAGGCTTTAATCGATCCCTGAAGCCCCCAGTATCGTTAAATAACTTCACAGCTCTTATGCAGGAACTTTTGCTAAAGCCAAAAAACATTTGCAATTGCAGAATAGGTTTGTTCCTTCTTGTGTAGCTTGTGTATTAATGCCTGGATTTCTGGTGTCACATTTTTAAGCCTACCCATCTATCAGGGAGATGTAATCATTATGGCATGCATTACAGTGGATAATAACAGGAACACTCGTGTACACGTGCCAACATACCCTGTTGGAGTCACTGGTCCTAAACATTTGTCACTATACATCTTTATTTACATTTATTTGGAATGTGCACTTTGTCATACACAAGGTCATTTTTGCATCACATTTCTGCACATCAAAACATATATGGCAACATCCATAGTGTGCATATCAATTGATGGTCCTAAACATTTGGCCACCACTGTATATTCAGAAACAGTGATAATTCAAAGAAGTGTAATGAATTGCTAAAAGCTGTTTTTTTGCTTATGTCGCTGCGATTGACCTTATATAGGATAGACTAAAGAAATAGCAATTACTTTGTCTGTGCTTTATAGATGTGATCTCCTCATTAAACTCCTGACCCGTACTTGTGGCAAAAGCCTCGGCGGTGGCACAGTAGCCATGGTGCACCAGGTATGTTGAAACGATTCTGAAACGAACAGAGAAGAATAGACAGCACATTAATTTTGTTTTGAAGATTTATTTCAGAAATTAGTAACCGTAGAATCAATCCAAAAGAAACAACGTTAAAACTTTTGAATACTTTTTATGCATAGGTAAGAGATTTTGTGAACTGACTAGCATGTGTACTGACTTACTAACAAACATAATTAGTCAAAATATTCATTTCCAAACTATTTGTAGCATTACCCAAAACAGCTCCATGTATAAAGAGTGAGGCATGACGGGCCGAGCCCTGTAAAGCCTTCAGTTCTAATACAGATTGACTAACAAGGATGGATTATATTGCTTTTATGAATGTGCATAGAACAAATACTAAGAACCCAATAAAAAAATGGAGTTCTTAAATACATGAAGAAAGAATGGGATGGACAATGCTTTTGCATGGTCTTGGGGAACAATGAATCAATTAGATTTTAAAATCGAAATACTTAATTTTTCTCATTAGTTTTCCAGTCTCGCAACAATGATTATAATAAACACATGTACTGATTAAAAAATAAGAATCATAGAAACATAGAAAATCTGGGTTATCTGCCCTGTGTTTGTGTGATATGACACCACGACACTTGCTAGTAATCAACAGGGACACAGAACATACTTATGAAGTGTGGTTTGCCATTCACCCTGGCGATCATTAACTGGAAACCGTTCAATCGTCAGTCTGTTTCTCATCTTGAGCTCCTGTAAAAAAATTTGGCAAAGTGTTAGCACACAAAGTTAATTTAAAAATAAAACCCAAATAATCCAGACAGATCACGATGCTCGCCTTCATCATGTCTTCAATATCAAATACGAATGGGGCCTGACCAAAATTGGCGTCGACCACTTCACCAGGTGTCTGGAGACCGACTGTGGGATACAGGTTGGGCTACAGAAGAAACAAAAACAGCTCAATTTTTGCACAATAAAAGTTATCTTTACAATGGAAAGTTATCACCTTCACCCAACCTTAAGTCTACAATTTTCCGAAATTTCAACTTTTTCGAATGCTTCTGCCTAACTATAGAGGTGTGCTCTTCTATAAATGTTTTATTTTTTAATTGATGATAATGTGGCAAATGTAAATCTAAGAGCTGATAATGAGGAATATTTTCTATTAAAACTAGGAAATAGCATGAAAAAACAAACAAAGAAATATACGGAAATGTTTTCATCAAACTTGGCATGATAGGAAAAAACTTGGATTATCCAACAAGCAATTGATGAAGCATAATATAGCATAATTCATTCAAGAAAATGCATTTAAGTCAGTTGTATTTATCCATCTATTCAATGTATCGAACATCAGGTGGAGCAAAATCTTCATTTTACTTTCTGCAAAAGACTATCATTAAAATTTGGGTGGGGCCATTACGCCAGTGAACACTATACTGATTATACAGTATTGTGAGCATTCATAACAATTCATGAATGGAAAATGTTGCTAACACAATGATTATAACATGATTATTTCATTATTTCCACATCTATTATTAATTCAATTTCTTGACTCATGCAATGCTAATAACATAGAAAAACTCTAGGTTTTCTATGTGAGTAACACTGCAGTAAAGCTTTTTCACATTTTTTTATTCTGCAACTTTTCTCAACTACCCAATCGCCACAGGCAGGCAGCTCACCGGGAGATCAGTGAAAGCTATGCCTAGATTGTGTCCGTTTTTGGTGTAGAAACAGGTGTTGTCAATAAGATTTACGCCACAACCAATCACATCGCCTGTAGTGAAAGTTGGCCCGTAGGGCTGCCCTGTGCCTGAAGAACAGAAAAGATGGCCGTCGTCGCCGTGATAACCGTATGAGTGCTTGTCCCAACCTGAAAAGCAGAACAACCGTCATAAACTGCTTAGAAATTTTGAAAGATAGTATTTCAAATTTCAAAAAGCTTAATGCACAAGTGATACAATTTTCACAACACATATATATATATATATATATATCAAAATAAAAATTGATTCATGACAGGATATTTAAATTATTATAATTCATCATATTTTTTATTTTCAAAGTTTTAAATCTTAACAAGATGTGCATTACATTTAAAACAGGTAAGCAAGCATTGCTAATTTTTTTGCATTTTTACACATTTTGATACTTTGGTGTAGAATCTCAGGGTACCAAAAATACAATTATAACATAATTTGTCCCGCTTATTAAGGTTTCGAGTAACAATCTATGTATTACATAGACACAACTGAATAAGGCTAAGAATTTGCTCTTTACAAAAAATGAAAAAAGCGATCACGGTCGAGTGGAAGTTGTGAAATAATTGAATATGCTCTTAAACATACGGTCAAGAAATTAATGATGAAAAAAGAGTGACCAGACAAAAGCACAACAAAATTTCAAAATCGTGAAAGGTTAGATTAGTTTAGGCTAGGGTTAGTTTAGCACATTGGTGCATTTGTCCTAGAACCTAAAAAAAGTACAAATAATTTCTAAACTGAGAGATACTCGATGTGATGTTAAAAAAACCCGCTAAAGGTGTTATTTCCATATATTTAATGTACCAGTTATGATCGCACTTTCTACTAAACTCTCCCATTTAATAAGTTTCCTGCTTAAAAAGTTACAAAACTCCGGGCCCTTGAAAACCATATTAGCAGGGTTCAACTGTACCTGGTAGTCTGTTCATGTTGACCCCTTGCGCCGACAGGCCGATGCCCATGTAGCTAAAAAAAAACATGATAATTAGGACTCCTACAAGAAAATAAAACATGTTATGAGAGCAGGTCTAGCTCGCTCGTACCCATCTCTTCCTTTACTAACAATCTTCACTTCAAAATAGTACAAGCCACAGGCGGCCGGGATAGGATGGGTGGCCCTCACACTGGCAGCGTCTTTGTGGTTTTTGCCATAGCCTGGAATAGAAATGACCATTTCAATTTAAAATACTTGAGATTCAAAGCTAAAAAAATTACTTATATCTCTGAAATGAAAAAAATATATAATGTTATTGTAAATATTTGAGTGATTTCCAAAATCAAAGCAAATTTCATCTATCTTTCTCGTACTGTGACATTCTTATTCTTTGAGAATGTACATCGATGCCGCTGGTAAGAATCTTCTGTTCATTTATAAATGGTAGCAAATTAGGAAATAATTAGACAATGCACAAAAATATTGTCAAAAATATATCGCATCAAGAGCAATGAAGTGATAGCTTTCCAGAAAGCAGATAATGGTGGGTGAAGTAAGTAAACTCCATATGCACCGTAGACATCATGATAGCAACACTATGGCTATTAGAAATCATAGTAAGGTGGAATCGGGCAAACCGTATGCCAAGCCCAGAAGTGTTCGGTGGAAATAAGTCCACCGTTTTTAAAAAAGGAAGAAATCATGGCATGTAAAACATGCACCAAGGTCTGTGAAGCCGGAATGATGCAAACAGCAATATTGGAAAAAAAATGCCTCAGTGACAGGGCATTCAAAACGATCCTTGGACATCTCACAAAGGCTTGTAATTCTATAACGACAGTTTTGTAGTGTTTTATGCCATAAAGTGTAAACAAAAAGTAGTTCAGTCGTTAATTACCGTAAAGGCATGTAAGCCACATGAATTATATTTGAGAGGCCCTTTTGATAGGTTAATAAGCGAAAAATACACTTTGGGTGCCCTAGAGCCTTCACTAGGCGCTGTACAATGGAAGTAGCCTGAATAGTGTGGTCGGCACAAGGAAACAATCAAGGAAAGGCGCTCGAAGCAGCTATTAGCTGCAGTACTACATGATGTGTGCAATTGCCGTTCATTTAAGTAAATTAAGAGATTGGGCAACAGCATACAACTAAATAAAATAGAGGACTTTACACATGTCAGTAAAGAGCCGCACATGCTCGGGTTAGGAATCCGATATCCAGCATATAACGAGCATGGTCAAGAAGTACCTCAGGGACAGTTTATGTGGAGAAATTTACGAAACATGTGGATTAATAAACACTATACCAGAACTATCTGAAATTTAGATATTACCAAAATGATTTATTGTTTCTTCGATTCTAAGACGCACTTATTTCCCCATAGAAACACTTCTAAAAACACCTTAAGCAATGTACGGACTAGTCAACAATCACCGGATACATGCATCAAGTGACTTGGAAACACCGTTGTCGCCTGCATCTGGATAAGTTCAATTGCCCTCTTGGCAAAAAGCCTGCATAATGAAACAAAATGCAACAACCACTCATGAAAAGTTTGGATAAATGATTTATGTACAGTTTGTATTCTATTGATTAAGTATAATAGTTTGCAGTTTGTAATATACATATAAACTGTATTTTCACGAATTTATACAAAAGTATTCATCCGATTCCAAGACTATACAAAAAACACATTTGGATGGTTCCATACCCGTTCAATGCACACAAAAAAATGTCACTGTATTCGCATTACTAATACATTATTTGACTTTTTCACACTTTATTTAAGAAAAAAAAAAGATAATTATTTCAGCATGTCATGGGTTTCAAATCTAATTTCTAATATTGTAAATATTCGGAAAGATTCATGAGCTTTGCTCAAATGTTATGGAAGTATTTTGGCCGGATGTCTACTCTCTTGTGACATGAACAATCGTAGGTAAAGATGATAGTAAGTATTTAAGACAGTCCGAATTAAGAACTTGATTGGTTTATTGAAACTAAGCTTGCTATTTTATATTCGATAATAGAGTATAATACCAACCACTAGAAGATGGGAGAGAACGAGAAACTACCAATACATGAAAAGTAGGCCATTTACAAGAAAACAGGCGATTCGTAACGGAATAAGAAGCTGTTCATACGACTTCTAGGGAGGATATCAGTGTCATGTGCTCACGTTTTGGTGTCATGGGTGCGCGGCGCTGTGCTAAAGGGAGTTAGTTGTAAAGTTGGCAACGAGATAAGCCACCCAAGGCCATGGGTGCACAGTGCACCACTACTTCTTATATAAAACTTCCTAGGAAGATTTGAATACAACTTGCGATCTGAAAACTGTCGCAGGACACAGTTTATGTAAAATAATAACAAGCAAATATGTGAGAAATGGACAAAAAAAAGTGTGCTACACCATATATCAGGGCATCAAAACCGTTGATTATACTGTCATTTCTTTCCAAAGAATGTTGAAGATTAATGGAACATGCTAAAACTTAAAACGCACAAAATTGACTGGAGTGCTGAGAAAATCATATATAGCCGGGGAAAAAACCTTCAAAACATATAGTTGTAAAAATAAGACGCTGCAAAATCTCAGCCTGTAAGCTTACATACCATTGCACAAATCTCAAATGCCTATTGAAATACAACAGAATGACCAATGGTTCCAATACGTATACAAATGAATATGGAAAATTATGTGAAAATCAAAGTGCAAAAGTTGAAGAAGCCTATCTGAGCAATCATGGATGACTAAAAACTTCTGACAAGATATTAAAGGTAGACAAGTCTGTTCAATAGGAACAAAACGGGCAATTTTGTGGTGAAAAAAGTCAGAATCTCTCAGAGATGCTTTCAATATTTAACGCAACTTTGTGTTTCTAATCTCATATACCATAGCGGCCTAATTATAGTATTTCCAACCTGTCTACCAAAAAGAATGGCGTAAAATGCCACAAGTAAACGCGTATTTCGAGAATGTGCGGAAAATGTAAAGAAAACTGACTATGCAACTCTTGATTCGTCCTATGTTGGAATATTGCGCTTATATTGATGGTCCATACTCAGGAAATAGAGATGGTCCAGCATAGGGCAGCCAGATTCGTTAAGGATGATTGCCAACATTCAGCGAGTGTGACAGAAATGCTCCGCTCACTAAATTGGGACACGAGCTTCGTGTCAAGACGGATGCTTACTATTGGTCCTTCTTTTCCATGCGATTAGACGACGAAATAGCCTTTCCTGCCAAAGTGCTGATTTAGTAAAAATCCAATCTGACAATGATGTTCAAGCCGTTACTGACGTAGGAGCATTCTCCTGAAATGAAGTCTTATCATATTGCATTTATTTGCTGACTGTTGGATACTGAGTTAAATTGAATTAAACCCTCAGCTATGTATAAACATGTCTTCACGGTGGCAATGAACTCCGAAAATCATGCAGCAGGTTTCTTCAACGTTCTATAACGCCCAAGGGCCTCAGCTGTTGTCAAAGACGTACCTTTAACCTCATCCTAAAGAGCTGCCGGATCAGTTTTGCTATGTGTCAAAAATACTGTCTTTGTTCCTACCTGAAACCAAGTCTTGGAGTTCGGATCCGGTCAACCCTCAATCCGGTGCCTAGTGACAATACCAACGCCGAACACACGATGGCCTCGGCCAGTCCAGGGAGGGAGGGAGTTGCCCTATCATGCAAATGATTATTTTTTTGTTTTGTTTTCCTCTCCGAATGTTGCTTACCCTAATTCGATTATGGCAACCTTGAGAAACTAGATTCGGCTCAAACCGGCAGGCATCAAGGAGCTGCTGTGAGGGTTGCTTTCTCGGGCATAAGAAATCCCCTGACTTTTCTTGAACTGCCAACAACAGATATTTGCAATAGAATTAAATTCGCTCTACAGTCTACATTCAACCTTCATACGAGGCGACCATTAACGGTACATAATGATTATTTTTTTAAAAACCAAAGAGAAAACTTTCCAGTCACATTCAATGTCTGCACAAATTTAGATAACTGAAAATCAATATTGCAAATTACTGCTGAGATGCATTGTTATTTTCAAGAAAAGTCGCTTGAAAGGTTTTGCACCTGCCTGAGATAGGACATTCATGATGTCGCCAGATACTTCGACGATGTTTCGCTGTATAAGTATACATAGGGAGAAACATCGCCTGCCTCCATGTATGGCTATGTATCAGAGATTTAGGGAATTAGGGATGCTTATTTTCCATCATAACAAGGCCATATATTTGAAGGGGGGAATCGATCCCCGCCCCTTCCCCGAAATTGCAGGAAATTTTACACATTTCCAGGCGAATCGACAAAATGAAAAAGTGGAACTGCATTCAAACTGCAATTTTTCTGTTTTAAAAATGCAATCATTTTGCATTAAAAGTACGATTTGTCTAAGGTAAAAGGGCGATTTTCAAAATAGAAACGCATTTTTTCTGCATTAAAAGTGTGATTTGACCTGGGCAATGTGAGGTCATATATATATAAACAGACTTGCATCACAATGAATACCACGTGCTGATGCTGGCTCAGCGTAAAACTTGCAACATCCGATTTTCCAAATTAGATGACACCGTGCATGCGTCAACATTTTGCTGATAAACGGCCTGTATTATTAAGGATACAGGTTATGAGGCAATGGAAGCGTTATGATATGGTTCGTGAACCGCTGGACTACATACTTATGTAATGTTGATACATGTGAAGTTAGGAAGGCTAGATTGTGAGGCCAGGGGGCGATTCCCCTGGTCTCACATAGATTCACAGTAAGTACGCGTGCTATCAAACTGAGTAGGAACTTATTTGTAGTTTATCCTTTGAAATGGATACTCCAATCTGAGGCGCTAATGTAGTAAGAGCAAGTGTAATTAATCTTGTAATTAAGGTGAATCCAGCTGTTTTGGAATTGAAAAGGTGTCTTATGCCTAGTACACACTACAATAAACACGATACTGGAACAGGGTTTTGCAAATATATTTGTGATATGTGGATGCTCACCAGATTTCTGCAACCAAGTTTCATGAAACTTTTAGCAAAACAAATAAAATAAATTTAAAAAAAAAAAAAAAAAAAAAAAAAAAAACGTGTTTCCATGAAACATTTTGGTGATCGCTCAAGAGGTGGTGAAAATCAAAGGAATTTAATGACAGTTTCATGGTTAAGGCGCTCCTACCAAGGCCTTTATACTTCAGGTGCTACGATGCAAATACAGTTTTTCGTGTTCACCCTAGTATGAGTATCGTCTGCAATTAAGTGCGTGGAGCAAACTTTGACCAGCAAACAGTTTCTGTGTGGACAATTACATTTGGACAAAACTGTTTATGGAAATATGTTCACGAAACCATGTTTCAACAACTTGGTTAGCAGAAATAATTTCAGTTTAGTGTTTCATCTAGTGTGTAATAGGCATTTCGGCACACTCACAGAAGCTGAAAACATCATTTTAATGCATAAGAAACATGTTCGCCAACACAAGTTTGTCTTCTCTGTACACACTTTAAAAACAGTTTTATTCTAAGCTTTACTTTGCGACTGAAATTGTAAGAAACGAGCATGAAGACGCTTTCAGGGTCTTGTTAGCTTTTTAAGTCGCATTATGGTGTCTTTAGCTAAAAGAATAATAATTGATAAGCACACATGCACTGTGGGACTCAGCCCATCTGGCAATTGGTATTAGTTTTTTGGATTGTTTCACAGTTGGATTGGATCACAGTCAAGGTAGGCGACCAGGGAAAATTGAACCCAGGTCTCCCGAATGAAAGGCCTATAGTGTTACCACTATCCCACCTAGCTCGGTCTAAAATAATAGTAATTGATTGAAATTCAGTAATGTACGATTATGACAACATACTGAAGGCTACCTGTAACACATTCATAATTTCCAAGCAACTGTATATGATTATTTACGGTAAGTGTGACAGTGTTTCGTCTATTAAGGTTCAGATTAATCGCGTTATGTCAAAACGTTGGATTTCTCGGTACATTAAAAACATTAAGAATTACGATGCTTAACAATCATTATGTCTAGAAAAATAGGTCAGCAGCAACAACAACAACTCCACTAAGTTCAGAATAGGTAAAATTACAGTTTGTACATTTGTACACTTTTTTAGGATTTGTATTTCCCCTTCGAAGCTTTCTCATATTATCAGTATCCCTTCTAACATGCTTACCATCACGAGTACCGGTTGCTCAATCGATATAGCACTAGGTTCGCACGATGGAGGTAAAGTCGCGATATTGTCTATACAGTGCAATGCACCCCAGCATTCTCATGCTTTCTATGGTTTTGACACCATGCTTTTCAACGCATGAAAACTTGAAAGCAAGTTTCTGAAAATATGATTCTACTATTTCAGAAACTCTGCATTTGAACACCTTTAGACTTTCATCTAATTGGTGATATTCAAATCAGCACTGCATTATCAAGACCAGCCGATCGTGTTTTTGAACAAGTCACACACCTTGCTAAACGGTTGGGTAAAATACACATGGAAAATCGAAATTTCTTCGAATAATAAGCTACGTCTTGAATGTACTTATGTGCCAATTACTACCAAATCCCATCATAAGTGCTACATAACTAGCTGTTAATATTATTATTATTATTATTATAACCAGTTTTATTTTTTATAAATATAAACTTGTATGGAAAATTTCATCTGAGTGTTCACTTCAACGATACTTTTCAACGGGTGGACTGTGCAATCAATTTATCTACTGAATTGGGTGTGGATAAAGTGGAATACCCAAAACTAAGGTACCTACTTGATATTTGTTCCTTTAACGCAAATTTTCTCCGTAAAAACATGATTTCTTTACAAAGCATTAAAAAGTTGAAACCTGGTTGTTGTTTTTTTAATTTAGTTTATGCCGCGTCATTGAGCTACAGTTACATTGTTCGTAGCACAGTTTTCACTTAATTAACATTCTAAAATCAATACAATGTATTCAATCAGGAATTTACAAAAAAATTACTTATGGCTCGCAACATTCTGCATCAGTGCCATACTTTCGTTTTACATAAAATAAACCTATACATCGTATTATATATTTTAAAAGTACAGAAAGTGCGGGAAGACAAAAAAGGATTCAGCTATACGAATTTTCGAAATGCTTTGTTGGATGGCATATATTTTTTCTGGAATTTAGTTCTATTTTAGCGATCATTTATATTAAACTGCTTTAGTACTTCTTCGGATTTCGCATTTCGAATTCGGTTTGCGTGTATGCCATGTCAGGGACGTCATCATCCAGTTTGCAATTAAATGCTTTTGGCCATCTTTATGAACACACTAAAGTTTAAAGGGGCTCCTCCACTGCATTGAACATTGAACATTGAACATAAAACATGCAAACATAAAACATGCAAACATT
>JAQGAE010003414.1:0-14807 GCA_034696685.1 Julus scandinavius | reverse complement strand
TTAGAGTAGGGATCACAAATGTCAAGATTTTTGAATTGGACACTGATGCATCACCAGCAAAAATCTTGTTTTTATCTTGTTTTTTTTCCTTCCATGATGTCATATCGCCCCAAAAATTCCTCTTCTCAAAATCGAGATGTCATATCTCTGAAAAAAATCCCATTTTCTCCCTCATTGTTTGCTTATCTCCACAAAATATCATTCCCCCGAAATATCTGACGACCGCATATATTCCATTTTTCTGATTTTCTCTTCCAAGATGACTTGTCACCGCAACATCATTCTTGCGTGATATGATTAAGAACCAAAGCGATGGATCCAGAACTTGATGCAGGAGAATGAAAGGGATGGTTGGGGAAATAAAAGATGGTCTACTAAGCGAAATTCATTGTAAATAGGGATTTCCATTAGTGATTAAGGCAAATGTAAACCAATGATATGACCAAAGGGAGATGGATAAAAAAAATCATTAGATGACGTCATCTCAACTATAAGAAGCTTGATAACAATACACTGGATTTGCACCAATCACTGAATATATTCCCTAATGTGAAATAACTGAATAACCATTATAAAATAGCATTGTTTAATCAGTGAATCCTGCTTTTCATCAGGATAAGATCATTCGTTTTTACTTTGAAACGAAACGGAAATGCTAATTTATCATTATTTTTTACATATTACCATATCAGGCACTGGAATGCTTTGTTGTCACTAACATATGCTGTTTTGCATTTTTCTCTGCATTTTTCTTCCTTTTGTTTTAATACAATTCAGTACAGAGAAATGGCTAAAGTGCATGAGATCAGGACATATTAAAACATAATGCAAAATATGAAAGCAGCATTGTTTAGCTCTTAATAATAAATGCGCATTAATTTACTTCATTGTTTTATGCAAATTAGTAATGAGCATGATAACAACTTGTTCCAGATTATGAACGCACTAAACATCAAATATCAAATACAATGAATTCAAGAAAAGCTTGATGAAAAATGTGTGGTTTACATATTTACTCGTGTGGTAAATACTGCAGATAAGTACAGTATACGTGTAGATAGTACTAATAGATTTTCAAGCCACAGTTAAAGTAAGCGGTCACAGGACAAATATAGTTTAAAATGCTTGAATTAAATGGTTCGATGAATATCAAACATACGCATAATTATAGAAATGTTAAATAATATGCACTATCGCTCGTAGAGGAAACACCATTTATGTAGATTTTATTCTTTTTAGATATAACACAGCCATAATACAAAATGGTGAAATAAATTGGAAATTAAAAATACATATGTGAATAATTGGAGAATGGATAAACATATCTGTACATAAAATCAGTACTCCTACATGTAAAAATCATATACTGTTTTGCCTACCAGGCAACATTAGGCTAAATTGTCCAATGACAAGTTTGGCCAAAATGCTAACAGATTCTTTCATTATTCAGGATGGCAAGTTACAATTTATTACTACGTATATCAATTTTAATTGTTTCAAAGTAATGGATATAGTTTGAATCGTGGATTTTATACATTTTAGAATCTAGCTGGCATGCCACATATGTATATCTTAAAATGTGCAAATGCACCAAAGAACGGAATTTTTCAATAAATTTCAGGTGAGCATTTTCAAGTCATTTAATGTGATCGTAAATACACAGACGAGCTTATATACATACAGTATGGCTAGTACTTTTCTTTAATGGAAAAACCAGAAATTTACAGAATTAACTTTTAATGCCCATTTAGGCGTTAATTGACTTTTATGTAGTAAACCACATTTGAGAATGCTGATCTTACAATTGTCTTGATTTTTATTTATTGCTCCCAGTTGCACCAGATCCACAAGGTACCGGTCCACTTGCTGTTCTGCAAAGCCTTAACATACATCGAGAATTAGAAGTAATTGACTTGTCATAATCCAAAGAAATATATAGATACATATTAGCAAAGACAATGTCTAAAATAGAATATTTCTTAATAATCTTGTAATGGCCTTATACCTTAATAATCGTGTAATGGCCTAACACCTTAATAAAACAGTGCACAGCTGCCTGTAAATAGTCTTAATTCTACTCAGTTTTATAATACGTAAAACATGTTGTTGACCTTATAATTCTGACAATGCACGCTTGGCATCCTATAACGATTAAGCCCTTTTATCAAGTTTTCGTGTCATTTTCTATTTTGTGGCCCAGGCTCAAGTGAAAATCAATAAGTGCCAGTGCCTTGAAACAAAGCATTCTTAGGCGAATTCTTGGCCTCTCAGAAGCTTTGCTCAGATGGTCTCTTTCAATTCACACGCCATGGAAAAGAAATGCCATGGCTCTGTTTGGTCATTGATCACTGCTGCATGAAGTGAATGAATCCCTTTTTGTCCACGCTTCTATGCAGCAACGTTGTTGCCATTGCCATGGCAACCACCCAAGGGATGTTGTGGCTTACACAGTTGAAAGCAACAAAACAAAAATCCAATAAATGGACTTGATGGGATTTGCTTCAAAATTCTTGAAATCATATTTTCCAGACGTGCATCAGGCTGACACGTAGCCTTATATATACAAACTTGAATTCTTTTGGATTTGCTCTGCAGGCAATTTGTTGCCTTGATGGGCCATTAAATAAACTAATATTAAAAATTGAATTCCTATGCATGGCATACGTCTTTTTTTGCGTATAAATAGGCCTTATTTTGGAATTCCAAATTTCATTTGAATTTGTTATGAATGAATTTGTTATTTCCTTTCTCGTAAGCCTGAGAGTCGTTGTTCTACTTTCATTTTCTTGAAAGACGTGAAATAAAGTTTATTGCATGGAGAAGACTTAAGGGATAAGGGAGTCGTTATTCAGGAAATTTACGTTTGGTGGGATTATGAGATTTTTCGGCAAAGTTACAGAGATTTTCTAAGTAATGGGTCTGTTCATTTAATCTTATATATATAGACCCATGCTGTTTTTGTTGATAAGTTTGCAGCCGTTCCCTTCACTTGATCTTGTTTCTGGAAAATCTCTTATTGCTTTGCAACGCACTGGCACGGGTTTCTCTTGATGTGCATGCCACTGATGGAGTCGCCCACACAAAGGCTTTTAGTCTTTCCTAATTTGCGAATGCAATTAAATCTTGTCTTTCTAAATTAACGTTTTTTTATACTCTTAAGGCAAGCGTACATTATTATAAGACTGGACAGTTCTTGCTTGAGGAATTATGGCGGCTACATGAATGAAAACCTTCCTTTTAGACATTGCTTTGATGTGGCATTATGGAATTAAAGCCTTTCAATTAATTACGAAATCTGTCGCCTTTACTACTTTTTCGATATATCTTCAGTATCGCAAAGCGATGTATGCGTGTTTTTTTCTTCTTCTGTCTAAGCAAAATCTGCTGAGAACGATCATCACCCTTGGGATGATGGTGCTCCAATTTAGTGCTTGCTAATCTGACATCCCACGCTCAATTGTATATATACCTGATCGAGCGAGAGTGTTATAGGTTTTCGTGATTGATTGATGATTTCCGCAATAATGGGCATTTTTTTCCTTATCATACACCGACTAAACACGAAGCGCCATTTTGAATATATAGATCTAACAAGAACCTCGAAGAAGATTTAACCTTCGCAGATGTAATGCTAATGAAGATGTTTATAGAATTGCGATAAGCCGTTTTTGTGTGCTTTGTACAACATAGCAAATGTTAATTCATTTTTCAATAGAAGTGAACACTATAGGAAATGAAAAAAAAAACATCCCATAAATTTACTTTTGCAATATGATTGGAAATTTAAATTTCTTTGCACAGGACTGCGATTGCCATTTTAAAGATATATTCGTAGTTTATTTATGGAAAACATATTGAATGGTATAGTATACTAAACAACAAATCTTCACAATTTTCACAATGTACGGCATATAATACTTTCTTAACATTTATATACGAAAAAATATGCTAATGAAGATTCTTAATGTTGGTGTTCAGCAATGATTTTCAAAAAAACTTTCTGCTACTTTGGTGGTAGCTATAAACCAAAAGACAATCTCTGGTTCTGTATTTTTAAAATGAAAATGTAGTTTTTACAACTTTATGTAACTTCAGTATAATGATTTAAAGGAAGTGCCACCATGGTCCTCAAGTACGTCCAGGAAGTTTGAGGGAAGTAAGAAGAGAATTTATTTAAACAATTTTTTGTGAAAAAAAATATCTTACATATTATACCCTTTTATATTCCTAACCTTTATTTTTACTTTTATTTCATAGTTTATGTTAGTGTCGTTGAATGTTAAAATTTAAAAAAAATACTGTTGCCTTCAACAGATGCCACAATTTTTTTCAGTAATTTGGTTATGTATTTCATGATATTTCTCATAAAATTTCATGCCTTTCTGATATTCTTGAACGAAGTTATATAAATCAGTGAAAATTTCCCTTCTAATTTTCCAGCTAAATAACACTGGTTTAAGGTGCATAGCTTTGAAACATCATCTTTACCACAAGTAATGGAAATTTTCCCATCCCTACAAATCTTGCTTCTTCCATCATCCACTAAACTAACATAAATATGAGCTTATAAAATATCATAAATTTCATGTTTCGATGAGAGTATGTCTGACACTTTGGCTAAGAGCCATCTTACGTTGTCTGATAACTTCTTGTCAACTTGGGATGCTAGAATATTGCACAGTGGAAAGTATACAAAGTGCATGGTGTACATCTCACATAATAAAAATTAATGATAAGGACTGCACTGTTTTTGGCAATGTCGCTGAGAAATAATGTAAGTGTTTAAGATGGCGATCTTAAATTATTGTGACATGTATGACCGAAGTCAGTCTTGCTCCACCAATATTTTTTTTCCAAGAAATTGGTGGAACAACACTGTTCTCTGTCAGCCTGGTCACAAAAACAACAACAACAACTTAAATTCATAGTTAAGGCTATGAATTTGGTTTTAGAAACAAATTATTATAGTGAATAACGAGATGTTGGCAACGTTTTCCAAGACCTGACAATGCCATCTAAAAAAAACCTGTATCCGTCACGACTCTGTGTGTGGGAGACAAACCCCCCATCGCGAAATTATATAGCAGAATTATATTTTTTGTCATCGCAGATAAAACACTATCTTTCTATTTTTTGGAAATTAGCACAGAGTATCTGTATGTGTCACTGCGACCTGCTTTAATGATTCCAAATAGTTAAAGCACCTGATCCTTGCAACAATATCCGAGTTTCGTGTTCTGCACAGTCACGACTGTTCCATATTCCTCGGTGGTCCCTTTTATGCACAATTATCAGATTTCAAGCTAATGGTTAAATTTCAACGCATGATAACAGAAGCTACAGCGTGCATGTGTGTGCTTGTGCCTTGCCCAGACTAAGAAATATAATTGCGTGGGCATCTTATCAAGATGGAAAAGTTTGTGTGTGTCTGCTTCAGAGAATTCTGTTTCTTGTAGCAAAACGTAAACACTTGGTGTTCTCGTGGGTGCTGTGGGTTAGAATGCATGATCGATGCCTCGGGTTGCAAAGGCAATGCTAACACCAGTAGAGTCCATAATGGGCATCTTGAAACGAAGGGCGTTTGGTAAGTGGTTTTCTCGTCCCTCTCTGTCACTGTAAGATTGATGATGGGCTTCGGCACTCAACAGGAGGTGGACGAAATCTTATACCAAAGGGCGAATTTGAGGGTAAAGAAAATTGAAGAGTACAGGAAAGAAGAGATGAATGATGATGAAAGAAATGGAAACGTTGAAATTCATGCAATACGAATAGGAATGGTTTAAAGTAGGAAAGACCAAAGTAGGATGGAATATTACAGAATTAATCAAACAAGAAGGATGGCCCACCGTGGGAGACAGGGGGAGAAAAAAAGCAACGATATGTTCTCAAAAACTAACTCCTTTTTCAAAAACATGATGTCTGGAGATATCTTTTAAGAACTCCTATCATCCTATGGTAGTTGAGGTTGCACTTTATGGCATCGTGCTGCTGTTTTCTTTGATGCTGAACATCTTGACACGATGCCATTCTTTACAAGAGTGATTGCCAGCAAACCAAATAATAACGACACAAAGGCGCCCTGCTAGGAATATCACGAAAGTTCATATATCGTTTAATTTCACAAATATCAGGACAATGTTAGGCCGCATTTAGTATTGTTATATATATATATTTGTGAGATGCCATCTTGCAGACCACTGTTCTGCTATAAATTGCAATACCTGCAATGGTTGCAAGTTTGCAAGTTGATTTTAGAAAATAGGATGATGATTTTGGAAAATAGGTTGATGATTTATGAAAATAGGTTGATGATTTTAGAAAATATGTTGATGATTTTAGAAAATAGGTTGATGATTTTATAAAATAGGTTGTTGATTTAGAAAATTGGTTGATGATTTTAGAGAATTGGTTGATGGCTTTAGAAAATTGGTTGATGATTTTAGAAATGTTAGACCATTTCACAGAAAATACGTTGATGATTTTAGAAAATAGCTTGATGATTTTAGAAAATAGCTTGATGATTTTAGAAAATAGCTTGATGATTTTAGAAAATAGGCTGGTTATTTCCGCCGAATGCTTCAAAATATATATACTTGTATAATTATTTCTAGTGCTATTTTATAATTTTGATATGCAATTTTCATGAGCCCCAAAACATACCCCAAGCATTTTTAGTGACTTATAATTGCTATATGAAATTTCTTTGCCAAGTTAATATACATATTGTGTTGAATTCCAAAACAAAATAATTCCATTGAACACAGACGTGTCTGTTTCTGTTGTTCCCACATGTTGGTCTAATAAACCAAATAGTGCAAAGGAAATTATTATTTGGATAATTTTAAGCAATGTTGACTAAACATTTTAGTCTTTGCCATTAGTAATGACATGGGCAGCA
The DNA here is from genome assembly GCA_034696685.1 of Julus scandinavius. Classification (NCBI taxonomy): domain Eukaryota; kingdom Metazoa; phylum Arthropoda; class Diplopoda; order Julida; family Julidae; genus Julus; species Julus scandinavius. The sequence goes on along the minus strand of JAQGAE010003414.1, from coordinate 7,909 downwards.
ATTTTTGAATGTTTATGTTTATGGAAATGTCCATATTTTGCCTTGGACTCGTGTAGTCTGGACACTGCCATGTGTGTTATTTCAAGGGTACCGCAAAGGCCGTGTTGCTATATACACCCCAACTACAATCATTGCCGCCAGTAACTGAGGTCGAGGCTGCGCCCCCTGCCAAATTTATCATTTATCTTTCCTTTAACTCTAATTGGACCGCCTGACGAGAGCAGCAGGACCTTCCAAAAATATCGTAGAAAAACGAAAAATTGCCATGTTTCGAAATTGATGGTAATTTGGGGAGTCTGGCATAATTTCCATGAGCCCTGATTCTGCATATAAAAGCTGCAATTTTCTTTACAAACGTGAATGCGTAAGGGGACGTTGTGCTCAATACATTAGAAGGGGAACTTACAATCTGCTATATGTAGTCGATAACCTGCCATGGGAAACAATTTTAAAGCATTAGCCATTTATCAATTCATTGATTTTATTTCTATTATATATTTTAGGCCTTTGGCAGTTACATGGAATGGCCTGTGGTATTACAGTAATCTTGAAAGTTTGAAAGTTGAAGCTATATCAGGAAGGAAACACATGATTGGAGCAATGCACTTGCAATTGCTAATTCCATGAAATTTTATGCATGTAAATTCTCGATGTACAGTACTTTTAGAAAGGCATGCAAAATCTTCGTACACTTGTCATATTTCACAGACAAGATTCTTTTTTTAATTTTCATTGTCTGAAAAGTTGTAACGTAGCTCTTCTGAATTGACCCACTCATTGCACTCACTTGCCAAAATACGTAAATCATATTTTCAGCACAACCAAAACTAATTCTACGCAGGCAGATAGTAGGTGTTAAGGATTCGTAGCTGTAAAGTATTCAACAATGTTCTCTGACAAAATGACGACCTGTATTTCAAATCACTTTTAAGAATCTTCTTAGAAATCAGCAATGACACCATTAGGGCTTCCAAGAAGTCAAGCAGTTGTGTTCAATGAATGGATCACTGATGCTATAATGTACTTTATGTACATTTCACACATATCGTATTTGTCCATAGTCTGTCGTCGTTCATGTTGAGTAGAAAACGTGTTGGATAGGATTTCCAAGAAGACAGCGAGTTTTCTTCAATGGGTAGATCACGGTTGTAATAAATGGATAGTCAATACCTATAATCTATAGTCTGTCGTCTTTGGACAAGGGGAAGTTCATGCTGATCAGGAATAATTTTGGATTGGCTTTCCAAGAAATCAACCAGCTATCTTTAATGGATGGATCATTGATGTAAATTGTAATGCATCGAAAGTTTGCATAATATATGCAGTATCCATGGTGTGCTGTTGTTGGACAAATGAAAGTTCATGTTGGGTAGGGACAGGTTTAGACTAGGCATAGTTGGTCAACCAGGATGGATCATGAATGCACATGATTAAGGTCCTACAGGACTCAGCAAGATGTATATCATGAATGTAATACAGAAAGCTTGCATATACATATGTATATGCTGTATTTATGGTCTGCACTTTGTAGTTGTTGGGCAAGTGAAAGTTATTGTAGTGTAGGGAAAGGTTTGGAATACTGACTTTCCAAGAAGGCATTCACTATAAAGTACATATAACATGGATTTGATGTTTGGAAAGTTTATATACAGTACATCTAATGTAAAGCCCATAAAGGAAAGGAACTTGCATTTGTCCGATACTTTGAATAAAGCTTACCAAAAAGCAACTAGTTTTAAATTTTCTTTAATGCACATGGATGGATAATGAGTGCAATCCATGATCTATCGTTGTTTGGGAAGTAAAAGTTCATTTGGGATATAGGGAAAGTTTTGGATTGGGGGTTATAGGATTAATTGTGTATAAACTGCATTGAAAATTTCGGTACTAAAGTACTACATGAAGGAGGTTTCCCTAACACGATTTTCGAGTTTAGTCCCTTACGATTAGTGCATTCACCCGCTATTAAGCCAGCAGGATGCCAGTGTTTTTCTCCTTTCAACCGAGCAGCGTGTCGCAGCAACTCACCTTTGATTTTCTGCAAAACCAATTGTGATGTAGTCACGTTTCTACAGTTCGACTCGGACTAAACAATCTCTAATGTCAAGCAAATGCGATTTCTTTAGAAAATGATATTATGGGCACATTATCGGTGTTGACGAATGGGTGAGAAGGCTGAAATAGCAGGCAGGCTAAGTAAGCTTAGATCCATAAAGTAATGTTTTTTTTCTTCTCGCCCTATAGAAACGAGGCAATAACCTTGCTGCCTCATTATTTCCAATCATCACGTCAAACAGTGAATTGTTCGCTCGATAAATTAGGGACTGGTAGTCTGGGACATGCTCGCGAATGAAAATCAAAACCTACAATTCAATTTAAAAAAAAAAAAAAAAAAAATTGTAGGCGAAGTCAATAAGAGTAAAATTGATTTCGTTAAATATGATTCGACAAAAGACAATTCATATCCAAAAACAAAGCGATTGTGGGTTTGTTTTCTCAACCGAAACAATCTTAAAGTGCATTGAAATGCGTCAATTCCATGAAGCATGGCAATCTTTTAAATGTGTTGATTTGTCAAGAAAGTGTTGTCCGTGAAAATTCTTTTGCAGACTTTTCTAGCTCGTCAACAGCAAAACTTTATTGATAAAAATGTTGAAGTTGATATTCATGACGATGCTGTAAGTTGTGGATAATATCGTGTGCATGTACAATTATTTTCATATGTTGTTGACATTGAAATTAATTTAAATGGCTTTTAGAGAACTCAGAACTCATTTCACTCTATCCGTGGTTAATTTGATCTGATTGTAATTATAATATACACTTAAGTGCAAAAAAATCGACTCACCTGCATGAATCAAGTAAAAATGTGTTTTTGTCAGCAACCAAATGTCCGATTTAAAATCGGGAAAATGTGTTTTGTAGACAATTTATTCCTCTTTATAATTCGCTTAATTGTCATAAAATTCCAGAGGCATCCTTGAGGAGAAAAATGTTGAACTTAAAGCAACCCAAATTTGCATTGTTTATGACATCGTTGTACCCCTGTGGCTGTGTTTCTGAATGCAATTTGAGTATCAGAGCTTAATAAGCACGTATCCAGACATAGTGTTAATTAATGGTTTCTCGATAAAAATTACCACTCCACCGGAAGTAGCCGCACGAGTTGCAGACTATTCTCCAGAGAAATTCAACAGAAATCTTTTTTACACTAGACGAATTATAAACAGGAATAAATTGTCTACAAAACACATTTTTCTGATTTTAAATCGGACGTTTGGTTGCTGAGAAAAACACATTTTTACTTGATTCATGCAGGTGAGTCGATTTTTTTTCACTTAAGTGTACTAGTTTGTTATGTGTAGTTTACATAAAGATCTGCTTTAAAGTCTTGTAAAATCTTATTTGAATGCTTTTTGATGGCAAAATTATATTCACATTCATAGCGCTGTGCATGTAATGCACGTGTCACAATTAATCTTTGTAGTAATTAAATGCCTAGGTAGTTTCCATAATTATTAATACTTATCCTCAGTAATAAATACCACTATTATGTGTTCCTATCACACTATAAATATGTGAAAATGTTACCAAAGTTTTGAATTAACCGTACATCTGCTTAATATGTTTAAGGACAATGAATTTTGTGTTATATAACCTATACCTACTGCTGAATAATGAGGTTTAATTAATTTGCAAAATAAAATTCAGGAAGTACTTAGCTGCAACCATTAACTTGTAGTGTTATCATCAGTTTATTACTGCTGTATCTTATAATTTACATCTATTCAAATTTTACATCACATTCAGCATACTTCTTGTTATATTATTTATTGCCTTTAATGGGCGCTAGAATAAAATAACCATGCAGATAAATTAGTGGTTTCCGTATATACGTTTCCCTATTACTGTTTTGAAATGTATTCACATATGGGAATTGTCGTTTGCAAGTGCAATTTATATTGCTTTTTAATTTTGATCATGCAGAAATTTCGTGTAGTATTACAATAGTGATCACGTTAAGATCCAAACAGCGTTCACGTGTTTTTAAGTTCATGCGCATGGACTTTGCTTAACCTTCAGTCTATATTTTTGACTTGTCTTAACTTTGTGTACTTTTAATTAATATATAACATAACAACTAGCCTGTGTTTGCTGTAAAAAGAAATATGAAGAACGCAAAGACAGCATGAAATACTTTGGAAAATTCTGAAACTTGCTGGAATTAAAATACTTGTGCAGTAGGGCCTTTATAGCAGTAATAATACTTTTCCTGCTCTTATGTTCTTTTAAGTACATCAATTGCTTGCTAAATCAAGTATATTACACAATAAATTAGTGAAGTCGTTATTTTGACACTCATAATATGGAATTCGAGAAAGTCACATTAATATACAGTACCATAATTTGTCTTTAATTCATGAAACACGTAATGAAAAAAGCATATAACAACGTGGTTTCATTGTTTCAGGGCTGGAACACATTCGTTTAAAGCTTAGTAGCACCACAGGGGATTGTCGAATCAGAGCCGAACCATGATCAGGTGCATATCAGGTTAGCCCATTCACCTCACTTTTTCGTTATTTACTGTGACTATATCACGACCTAGTATGCAATTTTTGTCATGTGTGCATGTTGCTGACTTGCTGTTTATGGCATGGCACATTTCCTCACAGATAAACCCTATAGTGTTTTCGATATCATTCCTAGCATACATTATATTTAATGGCCAAAGGAAAGTGTAATAGGACAGGACAGAGAACCTCATATCGTAGTATATTCCCCACTTCAAGAAATTGTCCGGAAATTATTTATGTTGATTTATTCACATCGGCGGACATGAATGGGGTTCACCATTTCAATCTTGTCTGAAATGAAACAATGCGGTTCTCTTGCTGCAACTAGGTTTGTTAATTAATGAAATTGAACAAATGCGAGACGAAAGATAAATTCGAAGGGAAGAACTTGTTTGCAATCAAACCGCAGTTGTGCTTTCGTTAGACTTATAAAAGTACAAGTATTGATCTCAGCGCGTGTTTCGCAGTTTTAATTATACCATTGTTAAAACGAAATCACTCCAAATGAGTCAGTCTTAATAATACGAGACCAACATGGGAGTGCGATAATTCAGATGTCGGAATAACCCTATGCAATAATAACTGTTGTACTCATGCAGATACAAATAGTACCAAACTATATAAAATATATTCTTAAATCAAAACAGTCCAGTGACAGATTTTTTAAACTGGGTATGAAAGCATTATGATATTAGTTTTACAATATAATATACTATAGTACCTGTACAGGCATTCATTATCAATACACACTAAACTTCAAAATACAATATGTATATCCAGCAGTGGCGGACTGATCAGGATGTCAGCTTGCCCAATGACAACATTTCTACCATATATTTTAAAAAAAATTACAATTATAAATATGTAATTGTAACAATCCATATTTAAATATGTAATTGTAACAATCCATATTTACATTTTGTATGTATTGTATGCTGCAAGTAGTATGTACAATGTACTATGTACACTGCAATTACTCAAAAATGTACATTTATTTTTCAAAAATGGTAATTGTACCTTTTTTTCACAATTTTTTTTTTCAAATTATTTTTTTTCTTAGAAAAATTAAGTGATTGTTTTATAGCACTTGGTTTCATGGCATCCATTGTTTTCAGAACTAAACCACTACCATGCACTTTTTATGTAAATTGTATGGATATACATGTACACCGTGAGCCAAAAAAAAAAAAACGATGCCAAAATATAATTCATTGTAACTTGATTAAAAATACAATAATTTTAATGAAATTTTTCAGTTGTGTACTTCTGTTACTAATCTTTCAATTTTCCCTCATGTAGGTGTCGCTGCACGTCAGCATAATTTTTATTTCACTAATTTCCCTGCAGGTGGCACAGCCGACAAATCCATCTGCTCAATCATAGCAGATTCGCAAGAATGGTTTTCTCGCTAGAAGATCGCATTGCCATTAAATTTTTACGCGAAAATAAGAAATTTAGTGCAAGAAAGTTTTTGAAAGCATTTCCTGAGAAGGGCTGGTGGAGAAGTGCATTTTTTTATATTTTTGGCATCGTTTTTTTTTTTTTTTTTTTTTGGCTCAAGGTGTATATTAGGGGGCATATTTGATTCATTCCACAACTTAATCTTTAACGCCCTGCTTGAACGATTTTCTGAGACATCGTTCAATTTCAGGATACCTTATATTTTTCCACGAGTTAAATAACTACCAAACTTAGGAATGCAGTGTTTATCAATCTGAGAAAATTGATATCTCTTGCACTTCCCACCTCATTTTTCTTTCTCACTCTTGCAACAATTCCTCTTAATTTCTCTATTCCAAGTCGTTAGTTCAGTTAGACACAGGTCTAAGACATGATCCCCTTTACAAATGCTGCGTCTTCTGTACAATCCCATGAGTATGAAATCGATCTCAAGTGCATTGGATCGTTCCAGGAGCGACGTCGTAATGCATAAGTGAAAAAATTGGCAACTTAAATAACGTAAATGGACGACCCCCAATGAATGATCGATTTCGTCTCAAGGATACTTTCAAAGTGTAACCACGGCACAAGACAAGATTATTTTTCTTGGCACTTCAAATGCTAAGTCGTAGAAGATAAAACCTCTTGAAAAACACTACCAAGCAACATTCGTCTGCCAAGAAAAACCAAAATTGAAAGGGACACACCCTGGTAGGGTCATCCAAGTTGCAACCATAGAATGGAATGTGGTCTACAGAGAAAGAATGAAGAGAATTTCGTCATTCTTTGTCAGAGATGTATCACGTGCTGTCACAGAAACACACGAACACCACGAGGATATCTCTGGAGATGATCCCCTCTGCAATTTCACATTCAAGTTTTGCTTTGAAACATGTTCTATTATTCCAAACGTTTGATCAAATAGTTCCTGCGCAGGATGTGATGTGGTTCTCTGTAGAAGCAGTGCGTCGGTAGATTAGACCCTCGTTTTTGAGTTCCCCCACCGGCTTTCAATATTCTGAAACCTTTCATTAGCAATGCTCACAAAATAGGTCCTTTCTTCTAAAGGGGATGCAAAAACGCGTGTACTATGGCAACGGCACGTGCCAATGGCACATCCGGACATATTCATTATTATCGTTATTTATTTTTTTCGACGCAAATTGATTCGGATTTTTCTTTAAAAACCGCTAGATTTATTGGTCCTCCTTTTCTCTGATGCACCCCGTAGCGTTGGCCATTGGTAAGGTTATCCATTTTGGGCCATGAACCACGCTTGCAGCTTGCACGTGCAAAACCACTCATTCCAACAATGGACACATCAAAATATTCAAAGGTCAGATTGGAGATTTTTTCCCTACAAATGGCTCCTAAAACGTTCATTTATCATGCGTCCGTAGGTTTGATTGCTCATTGCTGTCGGTTGGGAATATAGTCGGCTAAATGCCGTGTGATTCCCTTTGAGCATTGGTCCTTTCATGCCACATGTTTAAAAAGTTTCATTGATGAGAACTATTCGGTTCGTAATTTAACTGTTGAGATAAAACGAACTTGGTAACTTTGACTTTGTAGGGAAAAATCAGTTCTAAAAAGCATCAACTAGTGTTACTCTGAATTAAACACTAACTGAATTTTTACTTGATGTTTCTTGTATTTAGTAAAACTTATCCGTAACAAAGATGTTCTGCTGGAACTATAGTAAACCAATTGCAGAAACTCGGACCTTCGATTGGTACGTGGTCCAGAGTTCCATCCAGTTTTGCTGAGTTCCATCAGCATAATGTTATTTCTCAGTAATAGTTTGGGGGTATATCCTCTGGAGTGGGCAATTTGGTGTTTGTGGAGTCAAGAATGAAAAAAGAAGACTACCTTGACATTCTACGAACAAATTT
>JAQGAE010003413.1:0-14808 GCA_034696685.1 Julus scandinavius | reverse complement strand
GCATTCAGGAAAGAGATCCATCGACAATAATTAACTGCCGAAGAACGAAATTAGATAGCAGCTGTTGTGCCTAATGAAATATTTCGCCTTTCGAAGGCAGCTTCGTTAAGTATTCATGATCATTCATTTAGCTGCTTGTTAGGAACCGTTTACTCGCATGCTGTTTCCAGCTAATGGGAGTTGATGGCATGTTTCAACTACTGCAAAATTACAGATAATCACGTTAAATTCGTGTCAGTCGGGTGTACTTCGAATAAGACCGATAAAACGCATTAATTTATAGTTTGCACGAAATAAATTGCGAGTGTTGTATTTTTTTTTTAAAATGGGGAAAAAGTAGTTTTATCGAATAATGTCGAGTCATTTGCATTAATGTCTAGCTATTTGTGTTCGCTGGCAGGCAATGCAATTTGAAGATGGTTGTGTTTTGGAAGCAGATGAGATAACATTACAAAAAAAAACACATTTGATATCGTTAAGAACATAAATGAAAATCGCTGTTGAAAGAATAGGGTTTCATCAGTATCCTTTTATGCTAGTTCATTGGCTGCTTAATTGGCCAAGAATGGTGCTTTGTACTTTTTATTGTCTCGCGTATTCCTTTATTTCATGGATTTCTTAATTGTTGAACGTTAGTTTAACTATCTGTGTTAATCAATTCAATGCTACTCATTACCCTACAGTCAGAAAATAAATGCCATATGGCAGGGGTGGTCGTACCCAATCATTTCAGAAGAATGCTCCTACGTCAGTAGCGACTTGGACATGATTGTTGGACTGAATTTGTACTAAATTTGGGCTTTCGCCAGGAAGGCTATTCCATTATCTAATCGCATTCAAAAAGAAGGACTAATCTTAAGCACATCCATCTTGGCACGAGCTCGGTCAAAACATTGGAGTGATTATGTCTACTCGTATAGTGGTCATTATTCGTATAATCAGTTTGAAGCAAGGATAATTGTAGATTTGAAACAATCACGTCTACTTTGTTTTGTAACATTTTATGACACTGAAAAACAAGTGATAATGAAAGTATCATATGCATATAAGATATATAGTCAGCCCCATTTTAAGATAATACTTTTGCTCACAATTAAGAAATGCATTTCCAGGTGTCACTTGAGCATGTTTTGCCATTTATCATATGCATTAGTGTGAAATTGTTTGTGGGATTTTGCCAATTATACTTTCTGAAACATGTTTCCATCGATGCATTTCAAATTATCCCTGTATGCAATTCGTGGATATGCTCTCAGAGGAATCAGCTAGCAGTGTATGTATTTTTCCAAGATCACATAACTGCCTTTCTTGCTCAAGAAATAAACTTAATTAAAGAAAGGTTTTCTAGAGGATCTCTGTGGATTTGGGGGCCCAGAACCGAGTGCCCTTTAACGGTATGAATTTTAATTGGATGCCGTAAATTTTACGCTGATTCATCATTTGCATTGATAAATCCATTTGCAAACATTATCGTTATGCAAGGATCTGTTTTTTAATGTGTGCCACCCTAAATTTGAATTTATTAGCTGCCTATATGAGTTTTTGGTCCACGAATACGCGTCCTCTTTATGGTTTAATGCAGTGTTGAAATACGCGGCTCCTAATAAAACATGTCGCAGATGGCGCTAACCTTTTTCCAGGAACATAAGCTACTTTAATCGGGATTCATTTTAGGCACGTTGTAATTGAAACGGATGTTGAATTCATCAATTAGTCGTTTAATTCTACATACCATATTTCATAAGTTATGCCATCATTGACATTTCTATCACCGAGAGGTCATCAGGCTGCATGTTTAACCTTTCAGTGTCAGTCATGGCTGCCAGTGTGGCTCTTGACTCATATATTGTCTTCAACTGGGAATTGTCCATTCTGTTTTAAAATGCATGTCTTTAATTAAATATGCTAATTCGTGTGTTCAGCGTTGGACGTGAGGAATTTACTTATCAGTCCATACAATGACCTCGATGACTGTGGCTCTGGGGAAATAATGACTGACCAATTCCATTTTTGGTTTTTCAACATCACGTTGTTGTAAATTGATTTGTTGAAGATAGCATTTTTTTATCCCACTTTCATCCACGTTGATTTATTGTTTTGCAAGTATTCTTAAGGTACCTGAAGCAATTTTCTAGAAAGTGTATGACAACATTAAGGCAATTTATAACGTTTGTAATAGTGGGTGGAAAAGTAGACATGATACAATTGTTGATAAATGAATAGGAAATGTCATTTTAATATTACATGAGCATAAATATGTAACGAACAGGTTTACATATAGTATACAGGAATCATGAAACCCACGAACGTTAAAACCTCTGAGTTGAATGCTTATGCATTAATTTTGTCAGGAACAATGTCATAATCACTGCAATCTCTGAAATTACCAACCAACTCCACTGGCAATTAGAATGATGACCATTGCCTCAATTGTATTATTTCTGGGCTTGTCTTATCATTGTCCGGGAAATCACACTGGATGAATTTATCTTCATGGCATTCAACGTCCTGTTATCATTTCTGATAAGCTCTTCGCTAATTTCAGTAAATTGAGTCGACATGCTCACGCATTAACATCAGTTTGTATAGATGCACTCTCGATGGCATTTCTGATAATGTGGACAATGCCCTATTATACTTCCAATTTATATGTGCATAGATTGTATGATTATAAGCCGTTAGTGTGAATTGGAATAACTTGTTGATTATTACATAAATGCAATTTTAGTATGACGTAGTAGTGCAACCAAAGCCAATAATTAGAATCTCTGTACAAGATAAATTTTTTCAAGAATGGTTTTTGCAAGTAGCTTTTATCTGTATTTATGGTTTCAGTGTTTAACTACACTTTAAATTTAAGTAATGGAAATACAAGGACTTTTTTAGGAATTGCATTATGGCAAAAGTTTGTTCATTAAATAGTGAAGTGCCCTCATTCTTAAACATTCGCAATATTAAAATCTACGTAAATTAACAGTTAATCTTTTTATCTTAAAATTTTGTTTCTGCCTTGGAGCTGCATCTTTATTCATATTTTGTATCAAATTACGGTATTTCTAATCGCATTATCATAATGCATACTATGTAGGGTGTATCCATCCCTATAACCTTCTACAATATGTTTATTTTACAAAAACATTGTTTTCGAAATCATTTTACCAAAATTTTGATTTACTATTTTTCTATTCGTTAAAGGCAGAAGTAAAACTAAGCCAAATTGGGTACACAGCAGTAAATTCAATTTGGACATTGTCTCTTAAGGGAATAAAAAGCTTATGTTCTCGAGGAAATGATAACTAAGAATACCCAGGAAGGAAGCTAATGTTATTTTCGTAATCTTTTTTAAGAAACATTTAGAGTATATAGTCGGGATTAGTGCGTTAATGTAAATGAGCATCTCTAACTGTGTTTCTTAAACGAGTGGATTCTTTTCCCCACGAGTAACTTGCTTCAAAATGAATAAATTATAAAGTTGAGTAAAGTTAACTCTTTCATATGCTCACAACTCATATTCAAGAAGAGCTTTCTTTAGCAACTCATAAATATAGGACGGAACTAATCCTTTCAGTTTAATTCATGCAGAATTCAGTTGGGTTAAAAGGAATTTCTGCTTCGCATCTAAATATGGATGTGAGCTTTGACCGAGTTACTGTATACGAGTGTAAAATATTCAAAACTATTTCACGCAAGTTTACATTCTCTTAAATATTTAACGTATAAAAATAGAACCTACAAATTCAGATGGCTTCCTCTGTTACGTATAAAATTTTTGCATTGCCGACTATGGCGTTTGGAATACATGTTCATATTATATTATTTAACCTCAGAATGGAATATGTTGATTGATTTTTCAGAGTATAAAACTGTGTCAATATCTAACATGTGAACACATTTTATGTGTCGAATTCTGTTATATTGTCATTTTTGTCCATCTGAGTTCTGTATCCATTGTCGAATTACTAGCATACAAGATTACGTGCATAAAATGTGTTTTCTTAAATTGAATGGAAAAATTTAATTGTGCAGTTGTTTAATAAGGAAAATACCAACACAATTTTTTTGAAAAATATATTCATGTTCTCTTATTAAGCATAAGCAGTTATACAACAAAACAATTAAAGTAAACGCTATGTTTATTATACGCATGGAAGACCTACTAAGATGCTAGAATGAGATTGCTTTCTGTTTTTCGTTAAATTCTTAGAAACGCATGCAGGCGAATTAAAATGATGTAAATTGAAATGAAAGTTTTGCTGGTAATTTTAAATGAAATACGCGTTTTGGTAACTTAATTTTTCTCTGGAAAGTGTACGTTTTTTTCTATGAAGGCAACAGCACACGCGTCTAGGAAATCTCAAATGTATTCTGGAAATCCTCATTCTATTTCTCGTATCTTTAAATTACTGTGTATATGAATAAAATTCTAATAATTTATATGTTTCAAATTTGAACCGAGAAATATTAATATTACAAGATTAAATGCAGTAAAGAAAAACTAAATTGTGCAAACAGATTGTCAGTATCCCTTTCAGTATACAATGTGTCTACGTGGAGTCTTCTTGCATTTATCTGGATTAAAATCGCATTCTTCAACATTTGATATTAATCACGAGCTATTGCAATTGCATTTGGCAAGCCTTGCACTTCTGCAATAGGCTTGGTAGGAGTTTAAAGTTTCCATAATTATCGTAAATCTCCTTTCTGTTTGCTAATGGAATGTACAAGAAAATACTGAAAATGGTATTTATTAAGGTGCGTTTCCACGTGAGAGTAACTCTCGAGATGCTCTCGTTTGCAATTCTCAATCTAGCACGTGCAAAAATGCGCATGCTACTGTTCTAGAGCAATTTCTGATAGCAACTCGCAAAATACGAACCATGTTTGAGTTTTGAGAGCAGCTGTCGAGAGTTAGGCTAAAAATGTATAGCAAAAACGCCCTAATGATGGCCTTGATGAGATGCTTATGTTTGGAGTTTTTAATGTTTAGACTATAAGTTTGGGAAATTTTGTGGAATACGAGATGTGACGAGTAACTCGGGAGAGTTAATCTCACGTGGAAACGCACCTTTAGAATGTTGAAGATGATATTTATTAGAATGAAGACGATGGTATTTATTATAGAATGCTGATCTGTTTTGTTTGAAATTGGTTTGGAAGTGTTCACAATTTCTATATACCTTAAATAGGGCATGGTATATGCTAAGAAGTCCTTCTTTGCATAACATATAGCCCTTTTACTTAGGAAATTACTGTATAAACTTCTGCGTTAAAGTCAAAGTTAAAGCCAAAAATTCGTGCTTCATTCAACAATTAACTGTTGATGTTGAAAAAGTAATTGAAGCTGATAAGCCCAATTCTCGTTGGTCAATATCGACACACTGCTCAGTTCCTTCTTTCATTTCCTTACTACAAATAAGTCTTTTCAATTTCTATTGATTAACTTTCTTTTGCTCTTTACGTCGCCGTTAAACCCGGATCTGGCTTTAAATCTTATAGTCAAACCCTAGCTAAATGTAGTATTTTTTTTCCTTTCTTTCCTCTTTCAGTAACGCTTTACACTCACTCTTTAATTGCATGTTCATGTTTGATCTTTTATAGCTGTATAGCATATTGCTTAAGGCAATCTGACCTCTGTCTGAAAATTTGCACTAAGCTATGAAAAAAAAAAAAGAAAAATAGTGGGCTTGACAGCAAAAATGCCGTAAATACCAACTTTAATGTCAGTAAAGTACGTCATTTGCTGTAGCTGGACTGTTCTGCAGTGGACCATGACTGTGTTCGGCAGTAAAACAAACATCTGTGTTGTATACGGCCGAATAGATTTACAGAAATTCCTTTTGCCCTGTTTTTGTAACAACGCTAAACTCGAGATGCTTGCGAAATATACAGTACAACCAACTTTTTTTGCTGTAAGAAACTCCAAAACACAAGACTACACAATTCACCGGTTTCTATAAATTCTAGGCATTAGAAACACATGATTAATATGCACGATAGAATAATCCAACTATTGTTTTCACTTAACCGAATTCATATTTTGGATTTTGTTAGTGGTCTACATAAACACATGACAATTATTAAAGTAATTTATGCTCGTATGCGATTAAGCGGATTTTAGTCCAATGTTTCAGTCAAAATAATTATCCGCATAATAATAATTGCTATAAAGTTAATCCTCTTTACTCACTGGTCAATGTTCTAAAGGTAAAAAAAAATTAATTATTGGAAAAACGAGAAAAGATTAAACCAGATACGAAGACGATAAGCCAGATTAATTAGGAAAGTTAAAATAAGCTTTTCCCGTTAAGTATTTTGGTGCTTCGAGTGCTTTTATCGCAATCGATCTATTAATTAGACAGCGATTACAGTATTTAGCGCTCATTTAATTAGCATTATGCCGAGTCGCTCACTCGGTTTTTTATAAGTCCTTTCTTGAGTGGAAGGCTTTTCTTGATTGTTTTCCGAACTTCGTGAGTTCTTAGAAAGTTTATCACGTTTTGTTTTCCCTCGATATTGATTTTTGGCTTACTATTTGAAACCAAAGTTATGATGATAAAATCATGTTACTATACCAACATACTTTTTGTAGCCACATCTTTCAAAGACATGTAGGTGTTCATATACACATTATATATACAGTCTACACGAGGAATTGATGAATAAATAATGAATAGTAGATATACTCAAGCTGATGATTCTAAGCAAGTGGTTTTTTTTACACTAGATGTTAGTTTGAGAAGTTTTGACAATGTTTCAATTTGGAGGAGCTGCCGTTTATAACTTGTGCTCTCGAGCATATGCTCTTGCTCGAATTAGCAGGTGTTTGATGCTTCTGCTCGAATATCCTCTTGATGGTTGTTCCATGACCTCATGTCCTGTCCACTAGTGTCTGTCCTCTTGGCTGCAATGTCGCTAAATCGCGTGTGGTTTGCTTGTCTTCCCAGCCACTCTTGTGTTGTTTTGTTCAGCTTTTGCTTGTTTTCGAGCGTGTCTCCCAACCACTGCTCACTCTCTCTCCAGCACTGCATCTGCCGTCTGTGGATCGATCTCCCGCTTCTCCTCAGTGGACTTTTCCCATAATCACCAATGTGTTCCTGCAAGACGATCACTCGTGCGCGGGCATCTCAATGAGTGAGAACGGGACACAACGGATTTTGACTTAGGGTGGAATTGCGCCATCCCGGATTGAGTGGTCAAAAAACACAAAAAAACAACAAAAAGACAACATCGTGATCTGGGCTGCAGTGCTAAAAAAGCTTAAGTGCGGTTTGTTGAAAGCTGCTTGTGTCCCCGGGTCTTGTGGATTTAAAACGGATGGAATACCCTGGGATAAGTGCGCTGCGGGGTTGGTGATACCAAAAGTGCTCTTGCGGTGTACGCTTTTGTTCCCAGATAACTTGGACATTCCAGCTGTGTGAGTTTTGGTTTTATTTGGTATGGTGACGATTAGTTAACTGCTGCATTGGGTCGCTTTTGCACCTGACCAATCCGTTGCCTATGCAGGCCTGGCTACTCCATGTTCCACTCCCTGCCCGTGCTGCTTCCGGTTCTTCTCTTTTGGCACTCATGTGCTCCGTGGACTCTCAGTGAGCTTCGATACCTTCTCCTCACCATGGTGGTGTCTGTCATTATCCCCTTCCTGATTCCTCTCTCAGGTTACTCGCTTTATTGCCTCGATTTGTCTCGTTCTTAATGTAAGCATGCAACGTGTAAATTGTGGGTGTTATATATGTAAACTACTTTTATCAATTCGTATTTAAAGATGTATGACCCGCCATCTTTTCTGTTCACGTAGCGAAATGGTGCATGAGGCACCTTTGACCTCTGGATGCGGACTATCTGTCATATGCAACAAGCATACCCAAGCTCTAGGATTTTTACTCGAAAGGGTTGCTCACTGATATAAATTTTAAAAAAATGTCATATTTTAAATTTTAAATGGTGAATTTTTTATTTCCAATGTTTAAAAGTTAATCGACATAGAATTCGAAAGAGTTATTTTGGTCACCCTATGCTTTTTGTATACAGTTCTTATGTACCCGTTTATCGAAAACAAATACTGCAACTTACGTAATTATTTTATTTTATTTCTGTTTTTCTTAAATGATGATTCGTGAATATATTTACACGTTTATTCTGAAAAAACAGAAGGGTTTCCTGTTCATTTTTGTAACCCATTAGTCTTATAATGATATATGGAAACTGTTTTAAATTTTGGTTTAGCAAGTCATTGCTTTGTTTGAGTTGGAAATTTAAATTTATGTATTGCTCAAGCTTAAGTTCAGAAATTGACAAAAGGTTCTAGGAACCTATTCAACAGATAGAAAGGTTAAAAGGGAATCTCATTACACCAGTTGCTAGAAACCTTAAAAGATCTAACATTATACTAGTATAACAACTTGGATTTAACAAAAGTATATATCATATTTTTCCACATTGCTGGCTGAAAAGCCAGGGGATCAGCAAGGATTTTTTCTTGACAAGGAAGTCCTAGAAATGCTAGCTGATTTATGACTCGTGGTTTAAATCAACTTTTGTATGGTATACTTGAGACGATTTTTCCGACAAATTCTTTCATTTAATACTGTTTTTGTCATTTGTTTACATACGGCGGCGACTTACCTTGCTTCTTAATTAAAATTGAGACTTATAAACTGAGATTTCAATTTCTTATGTAAAATGCACCCAAACACGTCAACAGAACCTAATCAATTTACTGTCCTTTGAGAATGCTGTACTTGTTTAATGAAATAAGATTTCACTTGTATCAAAATTGCTTCATGCGAAATACAATTTTCTTTACTATCATTTAATTATGTTTATTTGAATATTGCCACTGAAGCGTGTTGTTAAAATATTTATCTTTTCACATTATCTGATTTACATAATACATTCGTGTGTTGCTGTCCATGCATAATTAGTTATTTTGGTGGATTTGGTATAACTCAAATTGTGCATTAGGTGTGATGTATCCTTAAAATTTATAAATAGTGTTTAGAGATGAAATGTGCATCTTGATGACCGGTTGCTGATATTTGCATTTTAACACCTAATGTTAGTATTGCTAACGCATAAAAAGTGTGCATGATAAACATGCTATTCTGGTTTTTTTTAAGAATATCTTTATGCAAATATTTCCGGCTCTACATTTTGTTGAGAAACGTTGGCAAATTTATGCAGTGAATCGAAATATGACGAGACGTTTGTTTTTAACAATCGCTTACCATGACAGACTATTTTCGAGATGATGTTGGCACTTATGATCGGTCTATGTTTATAGAAGTTTGAATTAATAAGAAGGAAGCTACATTTTAACGTACTCTTGCACTGCGGTTTCCCATTGCATATCTGCAGCATTCGGAAGCAAAAACCCCACAACGTTCTTTAACTGGTGCAAATAAATGTGTTTTCTTCGCCACTTAACGAATGCGGAACTCAGTGAAACAGAAAACCAACGATATCGCATTTCTATCTTTGCTCTCGAGGCTTTTGCTGCCTGTTGTTTTGCCAATTTTGCTACAGAGAAAGAAAGAAAGGAAAAAATGCAGTTTTCAGATAAAATGTAACTCTTCCCATTAAAGCTTCGTGTCGCCTGTATATAACGAACATTAAAACAATATATCTTGTATAAGAAACGTTCTGTGGATAGGGTTGCTAGATTGGATAACTATCCCCCTTTGGTTTCACAAAGGGGGATTTCGACACGGAGATGTTCATATTGCGGAGATTATCAGAATTTGGCATCGTCTTCAATGGAAACTTAACCGCAATTCATATCCTCTTCTTGCAACTGAATTATTTAATATTAATCCTCTGTAAGGATTGCTTCCTTGTACAGATTTAGCAGTTAATTCCGGATGCCTGATGATGCCCAGGGATGAGACATGAGATTAACCAACTCTTGCAACTGGATACAGTGCGTGGTGAACAGTGCTGACTATCTTAAAGGGGATGATTGTGACATTGTTCTATTTTGTGGTGGCTTTTACTGCCTGGCATGAATATTTCTTTAAGGATATGCCTTCTTTAAGGAGACTAAATCTTTCTTTTAAAATTCACCTCAAAATATAAGTTTACTTTATAATGTTTAACATTTATCTTATATACTGATATTTCAACCATTGCAATACCTTAAATGGCTTAATGCTGAAGCGTTGCACGTTTTTGATTTGGATAAAACGAACAACTCAAAAGTTGCATGGCAAAAGTCAAACTAAGAAACGTGATCCAAATAAATACTGTCTCTGCATATTATTCAAATCAAAGACCTGACTGCTGGCAAGACAGAGATAACGTTCTTCTTTTCAGAAATTTAGTGGTTTTCCACGGCTGTCATTGGCTAGTGTCCGCGAGGTACTATGATTCTACAATGTGGAGACTATGACACATTGTGGATCAAATTATGTTCCTTTGAATACACACACTTACATGAGAACATGGTAATTAGGCATGTTTTTCATTGCAATCCAAGTATTATAGGTCTGCTTTGTGATATTTATCAGTATTATGTCTACTGTTGGGAGCCTTAATTTAGATTTTATACTCCATAAGCTTATCTTTCATTACTTGCTATACATGGATTCTAGACTAATCAGCTTACTCTAATTAATAATTTAAGTTATTTAATTACAATGCGGAAGGAATCTTGTACGAGCGACGTTGGTGTTCAATAGCATCAGACAATAGGCATAAAGAAATGAAACCTGAAATATTTTAACTCTACCGGATTTGAGCTTCAGCAAGTGAGAGCTTGGTAAATTGATCCGATAATGAGATTATACATTTATTCGCGCTAAGAATTAATTTGCGGAATTAACAGACCAATGAGAATGCTTGATGAAGTTGGGAAATTGGTTGCAAAAATAATAAGTCTTATTCTTGACACGTCCAAATTTGCCCACATCTAGTAACATAATGCCCTCATTTAATTGATTTTGATATGAAATTAACATTGCACATTGTTGTATGAATACGTTGTCCATTTATTATTATGAACTTTTATTACCTATACAATTCTAATTTTTTCATTTATCTAGTTATTAGTTTATCTAATTACTATTCTTTGCATCTTTTAAACTTTTAACGCAATTTTGAATTACACATTTAGAAAAAAAAACACTTAGTGGGACAGTTGTTTTTATGCACACGTATTTAATGAGTTTATCGTTAATTTTTAACTATTGGAAAAGTTAATGAAATCCTTGAATGGATTGGATACTTCATCGCTTTGACAAAGCATCCATTATTCAACACGACGTTAGCAATATAGTGATAGATGTACATTTGTTTGTCGGCTTTTGTTTCCTCATAAAACCATGACAACCAGTGATTTCTAATTTATACTCCATTTAGAAATCGTACGTCTGTTGATATGCCCATGTAGCTTGAAGTTCATTAGTAATGGAATATTTCGTCGTCTACAGTGATAATAACTGACAATGTTTGTTTGTTCTATGATAGAAAGAAAAGACAAAAATCACAATGGCATTTACATGATTTTGCAATATAAATTGTACAACATGTTGGCTTTTTGTATACCGAGATGCCATCTTAAAGATGCTACCCTGTGCATCCTGTGTTATCCTTAACTGTCATCCCATGCTCAGTTGCCTACATAATTTGTTGAATGTCATTCAAATTTCGCTTTCTTAAACATCCAGAAAACGAACTATAAAATAAACACAAAACTATTAATCTATTGTTTTGGAACATCTTATGATGTACATGAACTGATATGATATGTTTCCTGCAAAATAATTAATGGTGCATCTTTTAATGAGTTTATTTGACTTCCAAATTCTTCGCTGCATACAATAAGAAAATGTTGTGTACTTGCCTCGTTATTTGCCTCTTCGACTATTGCTGTGCAGCTCTATCTTATTATCTAATACCGTTTGAGGATGTAAGTCAACGTTATGAACTAGACATGAAAAGTCATTATTTCTTAAGTCATCTTAAATGGAGAAAAGTCGCCCAAAGCTCTTATTAAGTCCATAAAATAAAAAAATCTTTGTTTACATTTACCCCAATAGATTTCATTTAATTATGGGTGAATACAGTGAACAACTATTCTATTATCCCTTTTTGACGCCATAAGCCAACTATTTCCTCTTTTTTTTTTTTTTTTTTTTGGAAAGTTAATCTGGAAAATTAATAGTATTAACTTTGCTTATTAAACTGGTATATCAGAGCTACTGGTTGCTAAGGTTTAACATATACATATTAGAAAATGTTATCTTATTTTTATACTAAAGGCGTTGTTTTCATAAATTCACGTTTGATAAAATAGCACGTTCATTAGAGGTATTGTTATTTGTTTAACAATTTAGCTGTGTAATTGACCTCTACTTTAATTGGCTGTTGGCATTTCCCATAGTTCAGATTTCTAATTAAAATCTTGATTCATCCAGATGAACGCTAGAGGTTTGCGCTAATTAAGGGAGCATGTTAATTTCGTGAATCGAATGCAATTAGAGTAAACTAAATTACTGTTTTGAATTTCGTTTGGAAGCACCACTTGCAGGCGATTGTTTAACGGAAGATGCAATACATTGTCAGCTACAGTCCTTGTTTTAATGAAGAAAACCTAATTATTTCGTTGACTTGCCTGGATGATTGTTCGAAGGACAGACGTGTTGTGCAAATAATAGTTCGCACTGAGATCCCTACATGCTGTGTACCATTTAAATTAAGCATATCCTCTTATATGTCAAGGCATTTTATTTAATTCTCGCATGCTGTGTAGACATGTTTCACAGAAAACTCAAAAAAAAAATAATAATTATCTCTTTTATGAGGACTCATTGCCAGGAATTATAACACATTTAGTAGGGAATATTTATAGAACGAATTACAAGACTAAGCTCTTTATAGTATAAGATCAGTAACTTAGTCCTATTTAAGCAATTCGTTCTTTTTTAAATGTTTCTTGATTGCCAATTTTATCTAAAAGTTGGAGTATGTTTTCGAAAATTTTGACATAATTGGATTATGTTTTCGATCTGACTAAAGGCTTTTAAACAGAAATAAAAAAGTTTCAGATATTTTTTACAATGTGTATATGGAAAAATTTAACTTACCTTCCTTATTCATGATAAACCTCCCTGATGATATTTATGATTTATTATACTATTATTATCATATACCGAAACAAGATTTTATGAAGCAACTGATATTTCCCCTTTATGCAACCTGATTGATAGTTTGGTATTCCAGTGTTTTTCATCTGGTGTGCCTCACAATTTTAGGCCTAGTTAGTGTGCCGTAAGTACAGCTGAAAACCACTTATATCTAGAACGTATCGTTTTAAACACACCGATAAGCCAGTTTGAATTTAAATGTTTGTCATCACAAATACACGTATGTACAATTACACAAGAGCATTGAGAAATGTAAATATATTAAACTGTCTTCTCAGGCATTCATGATTGGTTGGCATATGTAAGCCGTTTGCTACGTTTATCGGCTTATTTTGAATGTGGTTTTAATGTGCTGTATCTCGGTTGCATATGGAATTGTGGTTCATAATGTATTCAGCTGAAAAGGCTCTGGATTTGCATAAAAGAGTTTTATGCCATTATATTGTTTCCACCATCACGTAATATAATTTTTTTATTGTTTGTTTAATTTAATTGCTTCCTTAGCTCTACTTAAATGTGGTATTCTTGCATAGTTATTCAAAGCTGCCGGTTAAATATTCAGTTTTCACTTGATGGATATTAGGTAATTACTAATATTCATGAATATTTAATTCAGACGCTTCATGCAGCAGGCAACTCTATGAGCATTATGAGTGCGATTGCTAAAATTAGTTTTATAAATTCAAACATTGAAAGTGCCTTTTCTTTGCCAAAACCATTAAATAATGCTTCAAACTATAAATTAAGCTATAACACACGCACATGATTAATTCATTACTTCTGGTGCAGTATTGGTAGTATTTCAAAGGCAATTTTCTAATTTAAGGTTGTCTAGAGAAATGCTAATTTATGTAAAATTGATAAAGTAAAAAAAACGTGACCTTTAAGTTAATAATTCCAACTATCAGGCAAATATATTTTAAAGGTTTATTATCTATGTTATTCTGCAAGTTAACTTGAAGAATATTAGATAAGGAGAAAACATTTATGCGTGGAGAATGTTGATCATACTATATATTCGTTCAATGAACCCCGTGAGTGATTTGAATAAAATATGCATCAGTTATTTTTGATCCTGTTCTTAAGTTGATAAATATGTAAAAACGTTACATTTTCTCGATTGGAGAGTTGATTGATGCAAAACTTTTTTGGACACGTTTCAAAACTTTTTGTAAAACAAAAGCAAGCATTGCAATTTGATTCATATTTCTATAATAATATTTCAAGTAACGTGGTTACATACACATTGTATATTTCATGCAGAATTCCGCTCCCAAAATTTATGGGAAGCATATACAGCATCATGTTAAAAATTTATAAGAGCACTGTTTTATTTGTTATTTATATTGACATTTGTTCCTATAACTATGCTATCCAAATCCATCAAAACATTAAGCTTAATAAATATTTTGGCAAACATGAACTTACAACATTGTGTCAATAAATCACGACCATTTTGTAACTATATTATAAGGAACAAGATGATATTAGGTCGTTTTAACATTCTTCAAGTACCATTTGCCTTTATTTGTTTAATGAATTAATAATTGTGTTGTATTGATGTTCAAATGTGCATAGAAGCATGGCCATTTAGCCTGCTTCAATTTGACGTTATCAAACACTATAATTCATATATAATTAGGTCCTTCTGGTTGGTGAAGTAATTGAG